>JAXRKP010003290.1:2500-18925 GCA_037039925.1 Doris montereyensis | reverse complement strand
GGTCCTACATTTTCTATTCCTTGTCCTTTTTGAATTTTTCCATTTCTTCAACTAATTATAACTCTTTTCCATTTATTGACCTAACATTCCATGTTCCAAAAATCACAGTCCGTATTCGTTTCCAATTTTACTTGAAAGATCAAGCCGGTTATATCGAATTTATTTCTCTGAATTTGTTTGGTTTTGGAAAAGCAGGGGATTAGCCCACTGTACGCTAGGTAGATGGTGGGGCTGTCACATTGAGGCCCCCTTCCAGGCGTTGTTATTTTCTGTCAGGGTTAACTCCCTTAGCCTTTAGTAATTCAAGACCAGCATGCAAGGCAGCCGGTTGTTATTTTCTGTCAGGGTTAAGTCTCTTAGCCTTTGGTCAGTCTAGACCGCCTGCAAGGCAGCAGGTTGTTTTCTTTCAGGGTTAACTCCCTTAGCCTTTGGTTAGCCAAGACCTGCCTGCAAGGCAGCAGAAGACTCGTGTAGGGTGGGATCATCTACTCCCCATACAGGTGCCTACCTGTCCACTGCCCGCATAATTATAATATGGTGCGTAATGCATGTTGGCATTACTTTTTTCATAAGTGCCAACTTTTGCAGGGTGTTATTCGTTTGACACAAGTCCATAGTTAAGGGGTTAGGAAAGGGGTGAAGAATTAAAAAAAAATTCTTTCGAGTTTTATTTCTATTTCACAGCACTATGATATGATTTATATATTTCAGTTATATCAAGGCTCCATTCATGAGAGGATAACTCTTCTGAAAGAAAGAAAGGTAAGGTGACTGTAAAGTTAACCAGGGTGATCTGGAATCTTGACATATTCGTTTTAGAACTTTGAAGTGGTAATGAGACTCCACCCATTCTCAGTCTGTTCCAGGCATTCTCAGTGTGGTTGTTAAGGGGGGGAAAAGTGAATTAATTGATGCAAGCTAAGGTCAAATGTTGATAACAGCTAAGGTTCTTGCTGCTATTAAGTCATCATTATTTAAAGAATAATGACAACTTTAACATTATTATAATGAAGATAATCTTGAAGATGATCATAATTGTTTTCTTTTTTCATCTTTATATCTTTAAATTATCATTATATTATCATTATTATTATTATTATTATCATTACTATTTTTTATTTTATTATTAGTAGTATTATTAGTAGTATTTGTATTTTTACATGTACTAGCTGTAGGCGCCTATATAGCCGGATTAAGCGATTACATCGTAAATTAATTTTTTATTTGAACCTCTGTCTGTGCCCTGGGTTGAATCATAATACATGTTACACAAATGTATTTCACATGTAAATATTAGAAACTAGAAAACTGTGTGTACCGTACGAACTTTGCAAATCATTATGGCTTTAAAACATTTTTACAAAAACTTAGAAGGAAACCCAAGCCCTGCGTGGTTATGAGAAACTACAAAATTAATGTGAATTAAAAAAAAAATATGAATAGTTAAATAAAATACAATTTTTAATTGCTTTCCGGATTCGAACGCGGTCAGATGGAATTGGAATTTTGTCACCAAAACTCTTTGCAAAGATAATGACTTGAAATGACTATCCAAAGAACTGAATGCAGTTAAATGGGACACTGTGTCGACCTATGCGAAACCAACAGGAAGGGGTGGAAGGAGGGATTCCTGGGACTACCCATTGGAAATGAAAATCAGGTGTTTGAAGTTGGAAAGACGTCTGATGACGACTCAGCAAAATGAGTTAAATAGTAAAAATAAGAATTGAAATATTTTATCCAAAGTTTAAAGAAATACTGTGAATGAGGTATATCTCATGAAAATTAATGAAAGGAAAATGCCCAATACCGATAATTCTGGTAAATGCATCAGCAACACGCGATAGAGATGCTTTAGTAACGGCTCCAAAGGAACAAAGACAACACAGACAATGTTATTTTGGGAGATTTTAGTCTGTACAATTGGAATCAAAGGGGAATGAGACACTGAGATAAACATGCCCTTGAATTGGAAATAAGAAACAAAGATGTGAAAGACTCAGAATAGAAAGTTGTCACCGCTAATTCTTTCTTTCTTTCTTTTCTTTATCAGCTTCCATTTTACCTTCAGGTGTATGGGTTTTAGATGCCCGAAATGATATTTCTTCAGGCTGCCCTGTCCTGACATTTTCTGTTTCGTTTCCTTCCCATGAAAGCAAATTTCTTTGCGTTAATGCCTCTTTTATATCTTGTTCCCACTTTCTCAAAGGGTCTACTTTTGGTCTTTTACCTTGAGTTTTAGCACTGTATACTAATTTAGCTATTCTATTGTCATTCATTCTGTTAACATGCCCAAACCATCTCAATTGATTTGTTTCTATCTTAGTTTTTATGCCATCTGCTTTGGTTTGATCTCTTTATTGTTGTGTTTCTCTTTTATTTTATCTTCTACTACTTAGATATTTCAAATTCGGCTGCCTGCACTCTGCTGTATTCCCTATTGTCTAAGGTCCAGGTTTCACTGCCATAGAGGAGAGTAGGACAGTAAACTGTGTTGTGTAATGCCATTTTGGTTTTTGTTGACAATTCTTGTTTACCTACAAATGCCTTTCCTAGATGGTTATATATTGCACTTGCTTTTTGATTCTCTGGCTGATTTCTTCTCTTAGTTTTCCTTTTGAGTTAATCATTACTCCTAGGTAATTGTAGCCTTGAACTTGTTCTAAAATCTCTCTGCCTAATTTAAGATTTTGTGTTTTAACTTCAGTTACTAGCATTGTTTTAGTTTTCTTTGCATTTACTCTCATTCCTCTTTTATTTAATTCATTATTCATCATGTTGATATTTGACTGGAGGTCCTGTCTGATTTTCCAAACAGAACTAAATCATCAGCAAATGAAAGCATTGATACATTTACTGGTTTGAGCTTCCACATACCTACATTCATTTTCTTCATTTTTGAGGATGCCTTTGCGACTGAATCCATAAATGTGATAAACAAAAGAGGACTTAGGATAAACCCTGTCTTACTCCTATATCTACATCAAATTCTTCAGATACATTTCCAGCTACTCACTGCACATGTTGGTTTATTGTAAAAACTATTAATGGCTTCTATTAAATTTTGCTCTACGTTGTGTTCTTTTAAGGAATGTCATAGTTCGTCCCTCTCCTCACAGTGTCAAATGCCTTTTCTAAGTCAATAAAACACAGGTACAAGTCAATGTTTCTCTCAAGGAATTTTTTATTATTTGTCTAATTGTAAATATGTGGTCTTGTACACTTCTTCCTGGTCTAAATCCACTCTGGTGTTCTTCAATCTGATCCTCTACTCTTTTCCTTAGTCTCATTTCAGAATCCTGGCATACACTTTTCCTGGTACGCTAAGTAATGATATCCCTCTATAGTTTGAGCATTCCATAGTGGATCTTTTCTGTGTATTGGTACTACCGTTCCCTTTTTCCAGTCATCTGGCACCTGTTTGGACTTCCATGCTTGTTGGCATATTGCATGTAGTAGTTTGTCTGCCTCTTTCCCTTGGTTTTTAATCATTTCTGGATAAACTTGATCTGCTCCTGGGACTTTTCCTAATTTCACTTTTTCCTATAGCTGTTTGAAGTTCTTCCATTGAGATATCTAAATCTTCAGCTGTCTCATCTGGATTACTTGTTACTCTTACTAAATGATCTGTACTCTTGTTTCATATGTTCTGGAGGGATTATGTAATTGTTGAAAATACTTTCTCCACATTTCCATGATTTCACTGTCTCTTTCATTATTTATCCTTTGGCATTCTTAATTTGTCATATTGGGCATGCTTTGGTCTTTCTCATGCTCTTCATTGTTCCCCAGAACAGCTTTTATTTCCTTGATAGCTTTATTGAAGTCTTTGCCCAAACTCTTCCCACTGTTCCTGTTTTGCCTTCCTAACTTCCTCTTAGGCGATAGTTCTTTTATTCATGTAATCTATCCTATCCTTCTGGTCTCTTTGTTTGCAAGTATTTCTTCCAGACATCCTTCTTTTCTTTGATCTTAGTCTTGACATTCTTATTCCACCATGCTGTTCTTTTCCTATCTCCTTTGATTTGTTTCCTATCACATACCTCTTCAGTACAACTGAGGAGTGTTTCTTTATCTATTTGCAACTTTTCTTCTATTGTGCTTTCCTTCAGATCCATCTGCCTTTCACTGATAGATCTTTTTATCCTGGATAAGTATAGTATATCTTTTACTATTTGTTTATTTAGTACTTCTATTTTGGGTTTAGTAGCTTTCTTCTCTTTCCTTTTCTGTCTGTTTTCTTCAGTTAATAATCTCATTTTGGCTATCACTAGGTGATGATCACTAAATATTTCTGCTCCTCTGCTTACTCTAGCATCCATTGTACTGTAAAAACGCTGCTAACTATTATGTAGTCTATGATTGACTTTTCTCATGGATATCTTTATGAGGAAAAAAGGTGTTGGCTATTTTCATGTTATTCTTTAGGCAAAAATTTATTAGTCTCTCTCCATTTGGAGAAGTTGTTGTCTCTCCTTCTTTACCTATTACGCCTCCTGATGTTTCTACATTGTTGCCTACTCTAGCGTTTAAATCTCTGAAAAGCATTAGTTCCTGTTTGGGTTTGACATTCTCTGCAGCTATTTGTAAATAGTTTTCGAAAATATCTTTTTCTTCTTTGGTTCGTTTGGTCCATAAGCTATTAATAATTTAATTTCTCTTCCTTTTGGTTTACTATTTACCTCTAATAGCCGTGTGCTTACAAATTTCCAACTTTCTAGTAGCATTTCTTGCCTTTTATGCATTAGGAGGCCTACTTCTTCTCTAGCTCTATCTTTGACATCTACTCCTGAGAAAATTAAAATATGATTTGGTCCTCCTACATTTTCTATTCCTTGTCCTTTTTCTTTGTTTCTGTAATAGCCCAAATGTCTACTTTGAAATTTTCCATTTCTTCAGCTAATTCTAACTCCTTTCCATTAATTGCCCTAACATTCCATGTTCCAAAAATCACAGTCCATGTTCTTTTCCAGAGTCGTCTTCAAAGTTCAAGCCGGGTATATGATTGTATATATTACTTTAAATCAGGTTGTGTTAGATAAGCAGGGGATTAGCCCACTGTACCCCAGGAAGATGGTGGGGCTGCCACCTTGAGGCCCCTACCGGGTGTTGTCATGTTCTGTCAGGGTTAACTCCCGTAGCCTTTAGTCATTCAAGACCAACCTGCAAGGCAGCCGGTTGTTATTTTCTATCAGGGGTAAATCCTTTAGCCTTTGGTCAGTCTAGACCGCCTGTAAGGCAGCAGGTTGTTTTCTTTCAGGGTTAACTTCCTTAGCCTTTGGTCAGCAGGAGACTCGTGGAGGGCAGGATCTACTCCCAGTACAGGTACTTACCTGTCAAAAAATGTGGACGTTGGAATCACCAGATAGAGAATCTAAATATCTGATAGGCTGTATGCTGGTGTCCAACAGGACTATGGTAAACAAAACTCTGAGGTCATCACCAAAGTTAATATCGGTCGCGATTACAGAATGATATGAAGGACAATCAAAGTTGATAAAAGAGCTCAAAGATTGAGATGCATCAAAAGGTAAAGCCTTTCAAAATGTACATAAGCTGGCGTGTAGAACAAAATAAAATTCCAATTGAACTCAGCAACATATTGCACAAGATCAATTGACACTGAAATATAATGCAAGAGGCGATATACAAGCTAGAAGAAGATCGAATAAAAAACTTGTAAACGAAAATCACCTGAAGGCAGAGAGAGACATTGAAGAACTTGATGAAAAGCAAAAACACTTAGAAAGAAAGAAAACAGGTTGGCTTTCGGATAAATCAGAATACACAGAGCTCAACATTACAGTGAAAAAGAAAACATCTAGAGTTCGGAAAAATGGAAAAGAATAGATTGAAGAAGTGATTGAGAAAGGAAAAGGCCCAAAAGAAATTTTCTTAAAAATTGAAAAAACAAAAGAAGGTAAATTTCCTGTAAGTTTAAGGAAACAGGTGAAACAACAAATGAAAGAGAGGAGATGATGGATGTATGCTACACAAGCCATATATATTTGCGTGATAACACTGTGGAAAAGCCAGAAAATTTCATAAAACCAAGCCCTGACACAGATATGATTCCACTATTTACTTCCTGATCATGAAAGAGAAGATGTCATGGAAAAGCTCAGGAAATGACATATACTCAAATGCTGGGAACCAAAGTGTTATCATCCCCAACGAACATTTTCAATCAAATTGTCAAATTCAAAAGGAAATACCCGAAAGTTGGCAAGAAGCAAAAACAATTATTATGTTTTAAAAAAATGGACACACGAGGCATAAAAAAACCCTAAGGTCTTTTTAGTCTTCTGTCTCATACATATAAAATATTCACTAGACTGATTCATAGTAGAAGAGAGAAAATATTGTGGAAAACCAACCAAGGAGCAGGCATGATTTAGAGGATGTTCAACAGCAGATAACCTACATGCACTAAGCCAGATAATTGACAAGTCAAACGACTATGAACCTCTCTGTCTGGGATTTATCAACACTAGAGCATTTTAAAATTTTCAAGACACTGCAAAAGACCAATGTAAAGAAAACGAAACATAGATTGCTGGAAAACATATACGAAAAGGCTTCTTCCAGAATACACCTAGACAACCACGTGTCAGAAAACCTAAAGATCAGAAAAGGGGTTAGACAAAGCTCCAGCGATATTTACGACAGCCCTAGAAGAATGAGTGTTTAAATAGGCAGATATATTACACGAAATGAAAACAAGGATACAAAACGCATGATATAGTGTTGAAAAACACATTTTTTTCAAGACAAATATCTCCCAGTGTTAATGAAAAGAAGAATATTCAATCATTATGACATACGGGTGTCAGTTGTCATACCTGGTCATTATCGAAGAAACTAGTAAGGAAACTGCAAACCACCCGGAGAGCAATGGAGAGAAAAATGCTACAATATCCAGTCTCCAAAATAAGATCTCTTGCATCGAAATGAGAAAAGAACAGCGGTCCCTGACGTCCTCAAGCAGTCACTCAGACAAAAATGGAAACGTACAGGCCATAATAATTGCAATAGCAAAATTTAAAGACAATAAATGGACAAAAAATGCACAGGATGCCAGTGAAGAAAAGGATAGAGATAGAGAAACCCAGGAAGAACACAAAAAATGGCATGATACCAAAAGAAAATACATGGGCGCAACATGGCAAGGTAAAGCAGGGAACAGAACCCACATTCAAAGTAGGTGCCTGGCAACAGAGTCTTTGACACACAAGGAATGACCAATCCAGAATTCGAGGGATAGTTCTAGTGCTAGTATTAGTAGTAATCTAATATTATTGTTGATATATAATATAGTTATGAAAATGATTTTACTTACTTACTATCCAGATCCAGCGTCGTTTATTACTTTTGCTGCCAGAATCGCCATTTGGATCTCCTCTCTCCATACTTTTCTTGTCTCAGCGGGTGGTGTAAATATGCAAACGGTTTCATCCGGTCCATCCTTTGATGTCAGATTATCCTGTTATCGGCCTTCTTCTTCCTCTTTTGACTTCCGATTTCCCCTGTAGTTTATCTTTCACTAGCGTACATGTGTTTTTTCAGACATGTCCAGAGAACTTCTTGTTCTTTATTTTGTTCAAAAGTTCTCTGGTAATGTTGAACTCTTTTATGATACTTTCGTCTGTTCTTTTCTCTTCCCAACGTATTCCCAAAGAGCGCCTGTAGAACCACATTTCTGCAGATTATATTTTCTTTTCATCTCTCTTTCGGAGTGTCCATCCCTCTGCCCCGTATGTCATCACCGTCCAAACCAAACATGTCATAGCTTTGGTTTTCAGTTGTTTGTCAATACCTATCTTTCCATATATTTATAAGGATTATCATTCTTTTCTTTGCCATCGTAATTCTGGTGTTGATGTCTGTGGAGCAGTCGGCATTGTCGGTTTTTATAGATCCTAGATATTTTAAATGGCTCACACATTCTATTTCTTTGTTGCCAATGGTTATGGGACTGCATAATTGCTCTCCAAGGTGCATGGATTTTGTTTATTTTTTTCGTTCAGTTTGAGGCTTTTCTTTTCTCTAGCTGAATTTAGTTTGTTTATAATTGATATTGCTTCCATATGGTCGTTAACGCACAATGCGGTGTCGCCTGCATATCTTAGGTTTGAGATTTTCCTACCTCCTATCACTGTTCCATATTCTTCCACATCAACATCTCTTATAACTTGTTCTGTGTATGTGTTAAAAGACGTGCGATTAAAGAATCCAACCTTGTCTAACACCTTTTCCAATTATGAAAAGGTCTGTGAGAGTAGTTCCACAATGTTTCATTCTTGGTCTGTGTATAAGGGCTGTATTAGAGCAGTAAGATGAGGGGGACGTCCATCGTGTTGAGAGTCTTGAAAAGTTCTTTATATGGCTTACGCTGTCAAAAGTGTCGCTGTAATCAATGAAGAGACAATATATGCCTACTTGTGTACTTCGATGAGCTTGTTTTTCATGACCTGTATGGCGCATAACATGTCGCCAGTACCTCTGCCGGTCTGAAACCGGCCTGATCTTCCGCTAGTTCTTCCTCTCCTTTGACTTTTAGCCCGTCAAGGATAATATACAGCAGGATTTTACTCTTTATTAAAATGTTGATACAATTTCTTCCAAAAGTACGGCCACCTTCTAGACCAATGCTTTATAAAACAATCATTTTATAACGAAAATGAAAGAATTTCGCATGTATACTCCTGAACTTTCAGGGGAAAAAGCATTTTAAAAATTCACTCATGCCTTAACGACAATAAGCAAGATGAGGTTATTTAGACTCAACTTATGAAAATTCAGTTCAAGGTTTGCTTAATATCGGTCTGATCTCCTCTGGCTTGAATAACGGCCACATAACGTTTATTCATAGACAGAATGAGATTACTTATGATTCTCCTCGGGATACTTAGCCATTCTTGTTGCAGTGGAGCCTCAAGGGCATGAAGAGTGTGCAGAGGTTGTGACCTATCCTTACTCTGCGATCAATGGTAATCCCACAGATGTTCGATTGGGTTTAGGCTAGGGACATTGATGACCGGTCTAGAACGTTGATTTGAGGATTCTGGAGGACATCGAGAGATGCTCTAGTTACATGGGTTGGGCATCGTCTTGTTGAAATATTCCACCGTGGATTGTCATGTTGGGTAAGTCATGGAGAGGGGCGGCGGCGAAGGATTTCATCTGTATACCGCTGTCATGTAAGGTTCCTTGAAATGTAACCAAAAGAGTTAGGTGGTTTGCAGAGATTTCACGTCACACTATTAAATTTCACCCTCATACCTGTAAGCTGCTTCGGATAAAAAAAGCGCGACTCATCGGAGAATATGACGGTGTTCCATCGTCTCTGTGGCCACCGGACGTGTTGTATAAAACGATTTCTTTGATGCGCGGGTGTTAATTGCCTCTTTATGGTCTGTATGACCGTAGTCCTCGCTGCCGTAAACGTCTGATTACAGTCTGACTTGATAATCTGTTATGTCGTACTTTGGTTATGCTTGGCCAAAATGGGTTGTGAATATATACCGATCACGGATGAGATCGTCAGTTTTCTGTATTGTTAATCTCGGACGACTGCTCTAAGTTCTGTCTTGAACTGATTCTGTTGCATTTACTCGTTCAATATTGTTCTCTTGCATACCCAAAATGCCTTGCGGCAGACGTGACACTGTTGTGCAACAAGTCAACAGCACGATTTCGTTAACCTCACCATAATGAAAGCTTAAAATAAACTGATCAAACACGCTCAATCAATAACCTTTGTAAGCGTGCGTTACCAAATTGACACGTTGGTGAGTTGTTTTCAGCACGATGGAACTCAAAACTGATTCAGAGCAGCTCGTTCACAGGCCACTCCTGATTAGGAAGAAAAGTAAATGTTATGCTTGCAACGTACTCACCATCAACAATCGGCGATGTGAAATTTTAGAAATGTTTCTGTCGGTTTTGATTTGATTTGATTTGATTTACCCATTTCCACAACTAAGTGATCTCGGGGTTTTGGAATGATTTTTGATTTTGCCTGGCCTGCCCTGTAAACAGCCAGAGTGTTGTGATATGCACACGGGACCTACTTTTTATCGTCCGTCTTCGATGGGACTATGTGTCGATCCACCTACCTGGACCAGTAGGATAGATTTTACTCGAAGAAAAGAAAATTTTTTTTCAACTCGAACCCACTACCTTTTGGTTGAGAGGCCGACACCTTGCCTCCGGACTACCGAGCCCCCCCCCCCCCCCCCCTTCTCCGTGGGAAACAAAAAATACCAATAAATTAGTGATGATAGGCCTTTTCGGAGGTGTTGATAGGCATAACTTGTGTGTATCCTGTCACCATAATAATGTGACATAGAATTTTGAAGTGTTATTATTTGTATAACATCAGCGTTTGGGTTCTGCTTTATCTCCTGTGTTTAATAACTGGAAATCTAATAAATCCACAACGACAAGGTGCGTTATGACATTGTGTAAGATGTTAGGAGGATACAGTATGCTAAATGATTTAATTGTTCTCTCCCTTTGAATACATGGCTGCAAGGAAAGGTCAACATAGTCATGGACAGACAGACAGACAGGGGTGTTTCATACACTTTGAAGATGGAAAGCTTATATAACTGTTTTAAAATTCATGATAGGATACATTGCACGGGGGTATAATTATTCCACATCTGGTGTATCTTTATTCTTGCTGAAGAAGTCATAACTTCATTTTAAAAAGGAAATCAGTGTAAAAGGGAACTGGTTTGTTGCCATATCCAATGAGAGGGCATGTTAACAATTGCCTTTTTAATAAAATGATTATATTCATATTTTCATGTCAACTCAAAAAGACTTTGTTTGTTTTCCTACTTAACACAGACAACTGCTAGTCATCTGGAGATGATTGTATTGTCAAGAATCTATAGGTAAGCAAAATAAATGAATTTGCAACATAGATTCAGCTAAAAATTAAAAGGGTTACAATTGAAAAACAAGCCAAATACTTACCCAGCTAAATACTTTATACAGACAACAACACAGTAGAAAAGGTAGCTCAAGAATGGTTTAAAGGCAGATAAGAAAACAACCCAACTCATATCCGTACACTAATTGGGTCGAAAAATTAGGAGTTGTCACACACTGTGTGTATAATATATAATATGTATATAATTTCTTTGATTTCTTTTTTTTGTCTGTTTTCATCAGAACTCGATTAAAGGCAATTTAAAACTTTAGTGGTAACTTAATTATAACGCCCAGTTCATGTATTATATAATGTATATAGATATATATGTATATAAATAAATATGTATATATATATATATATATATATATTTATATATATATATATATATATATATATATATATATATATATATATATATATATATATATATATATATATATATATATATATATATATATATATATATATATATATATATATATATATATTCCCTTTTAGTAATAAGAAACAAATGCTACTCAAGGTTGTTTCTTCTTTTACAATTTTCAGGATGGATTTTATAATATTTCTACCATCGCCATTTGGACATTTTCCACTCAGAATGGTTCCAGCAAGCAGGTAGTGTATGTTTTTTTGTATTTTTGTTTCTTTTAACGTCTTCCGTCGGGTTAAAAAACCCAACTTTTAATCTTAACTGAACAATTAGACAATGGTTTCAAGGATAGAACCGCATTTTCTCCCCCATCCCCACACAGGGACCTCACTACACCTTCACCCTCCCACAAAATAATATGCAAAAGGAGAAAGCTAGCAAGCAAGAACAAAACAGCTACACGCCAACAGGCATATTATGATTATTATTATAATTATTATTGTTGTTGTTGCTGTGGCGACTGCTGCTGCTGTTGCTGTTGTTGGTGTTGTTGGTATTGGTGTTGCTAGTATTTATTATTATTATTATAAAAATTTTTTAATTTAAAATTACATATTATTGTTATTATTATATATACACAATCTAATAATAACAGTATGATTCATTTCTATAGAGCACGTCAGCTCCAGATGCATAATAACTATAACAATATAAATAAAAATAAAAATAATGAGAAGAACTTAATATTGCAACATCTCCCCCCCTCTTTACACACGCACACACACACACACACACACACACACACACACACACACACACACACACACACACAAACATACACAAACATCACACTGCTCTATTTCTCTCTGTCTCTTTCTCTATTTCTCTCCCTCTTCATCTGTCTGTCTGTCCCCCCATCCCATTCTCTCATTTCTCTCCCCTCCTCACCCTCTCTCTCTCTCTCTCTCTCTCTCTCTCTCTCTCTCCTCTCTCTCTCTCTCTCTCTCTCTCTCTCTCCTCCCTCTCTCCTCTCCCTCCCTCTCCTCTCTCTCTCCCTCCCTCCCCCTCTCTCTCTCTCTCGCTCCCTCTCTCCCTCCCTCTATCTCTTTCTCTCCTCTCCTCTCTCTTTCTCTCCTCTCTCTCTCCCTCTCTCTCTCTCTTCTCTCTCTCTCTCTCCCCCTCTCTCTCCCCTCTCTCTCCCTCCCTCTCTCTCCCTCCTCTCTCCCTCTCTCCCTCTCCCCTCTCCCCTCTCTCCCTCTCTCCCTCTCTCTCCCCTCTCCCTACCTCTCCCTCTCTCTCTCTCCCTCTTCTCTCTCCCTCCCCCTACTCCCCTACTTCCTCTCTCTTTGTTTCTTTCCTTCGTTTCCCCTGTCTTCATCGTAACGCCCCCTCCCCCCACACCCATTGAGTGTTAAGATAACTTATGCCCTAGAACTTTCAGATCAACAACTTAGATGTGAGCTCATAAGTGAATCACTAGATTGGATATATCCTCATGAGTAACCTTCAGGAGATTTGTAGCCTCTTTTAGGCGTGTGTTCACATCGCTTGTTGTAAGTGTAAAAGAAGTCAGCTGCTTGCTTTGAAACTTTCGGTGTGGCCCACCTCTTCAAAGTTCAACTCTTATTGATATGAACATGTCATCTGTAAATCGCGAGTTAATTTTTAGTCGGATCGAAGTTTAATTTACCAGGTTTCACTCTCGCCTACCTCTGTTGCCAAAAGTAACTTCAATTTGGAGTAATGTCAGTGAGTTATTCGCTTACATATAATTCAGAGTTAATTCCCTTTGAATGCTCTAAAAATCAACTTAAATTGCCTCTTTAAAAACGCCACAGATTATGAATGATCATAGGCCGTCTGTGGGATGGGTCATATAATACGTACTAATATCAAGCGCAAAGCAGCAAAGCAGTAGATTTGATTATTACGAGGTAATTAATGAGCTGTTTTGATGACTAATGAGCTGTTGTGAGTGAATAATGAGTTGTTTTGGCTAATATTTGTTGCTGTGGCTGACTATCTGAATTGCGAACAAGCCATTAAACCAATTAGGCCAACATTTTCTGTAACAGTCACAAATGGCCTATAGATGTGCCTTATGACTGTAAGAACGATGGAATATTTTTTTTGGTGAGGATTAATATTTACTTCATTTTTTGCATTGTTTTAAAACCTATCACATGTTCTTATCAACCAAAGACGCTTCAGCGGCCTGAGGTGATGAATACGGACCTGAAATAAATATTGAAGATCCCTATAAATAAAGATGAGACAAACACAAAGAACAAACAGACAAAAATCTTTTGTCCAAACAGACTCAAACTCACGACACTTTGTTTCGGCACCTATTACCTCGCCATGAAAGAAAGCGCATTATGAACAGCACCAACTGCGTTCCTTTAACGTTTTTTTTAACGACCTCGATCTATCTTCAATATTGATATCACAATGCTTGGAGCTCTCCGTCGACGAGCAGAGCGACATCATTATCGACGACATAAGCTAATAACATCGAATCTCATTACATTACTAACCAGAACATCTAGATAATGATTATTGAGGCGTTTTAGCTGAACCGTAGTACAGAGTTTGTAATCATGCTGATACTGGGTTCAAGCCCGACGGTTGACACAGGCGAGTTTTTTTCACAATGTTGTTCTCTTAGGAAAGGTATTTTACTCTACTGTCTTCATTTGACTCAGGCGTAAATGGTGAGTATACATGTATAGAAAGATCTTTTGTGAGCAAGTTATCGACGCGCCCTAACAGGCATGTGTACCTGTATACTCCCCCGGAAGTTGAGAAAGATCCACGAAGATATATGAATTAAAAGATGAAAATCTTAAAACAATCACATTGAAGTCTCATTCATGAGGGCAACTGAAAAGTGGCCGTCATGATGTAGTGCTTAAGATGGTGCAGCTGCAATGATAGGAATGAGGAGATTGACTCTGTCCTCGACAACACCCTTTGACGTACAAAGAACGACCAACTCAGAATTATATATATATATATATATATATATATATATATATATATATATATATATTTGTATTACTGTTTCATTCTTGGCCTCTCGTCTGCTTTTCATAAGGTCTAAACCTCCACGGTCTTCCATTTTTTTATGGGTTGTTTTTTGTTGTTGTCTTTGAATATTCTTTTCCATTGCTTCAGCAATTTCTCTGCTTCAGTAGTTGCCATTTTCTCTTCTGAGGTGGAGACCTCAAGAATTTCATATCTTTTTTTTTCTTTTTCTGCTGACACACCTCTTTTTAAGTTTCTTTAGTTTTTAGCAAATTGAGACAGTAAAACAGTAATGGATAAACAAACAGCGTGAAGAAATAGAACAAACGAAAAAAATGCGACAGCAAATATGCAATATGTAATACAAGAAGTTTCCAACAAAGGCGTACATGTAAAGAAGATGTATAAAATTAAAAGATGGCAATATTCTGATGAACGCAGAGGACATTCTGAAGAGGTATTCTAAATGCATTGATGTATTATTCTATCTATGGTGAGAGGAAAGACACGCCGGACATCACAAAGTCCATGCAGGGGACTCCCGATTCTGGAAAGCAGGAGTAGAGATTGCAATTAGAACAATGAAAAATGGAAAGGCAGCAGGGGGCGATCAAATAAATAAC
This sequence comes from Doris montereyensis, assembly GCA_037039925.1. Lineage (NCBI taxonomy): Eukaryota > Metazoa > Mollusca > Gastropoda > Nudibranchia > Dorididae > Doris > Doris montereyensis. Next base: position 3,957 of record JAXRKP010003290.1, on the reverse strand, counting down.
TAGAAATGTTTAACGCTCTTGATGAGTGGGGAGTGGGAGGATTTACAAAATTATACAATTCCTACTTGGTGGTTCTTTGTTCGCCAAAGACTCTGTTGCTAGGCCACTAAGAATAAAACAAATTTGCATGTAGATTCTAAATGGTCCCAAGATCGTTTTCATTTGAGAATTTTTTTCCCAGAAGTCACTTTAATCATTGTTTTTTTACTTGTCTGTGAATAGAAGTTTCATTCCCTAAATAACCATATTGATCATGTTTTATAATTATAAAGCTGGAATAATAAAAGTTCACATCTACCTGCATAACCTCAGTATCGAGCACTGACCCGATCCTTTAATCGTACTAGATATCACCCAGGATGTAACATGCTGGAGAAATCCTTTAAAGATAACAAAACATCTACATTTATTAGCTTCTCAAGAAATCAGTAACAACAAAAAATGTGAAGGCCACAAGAACGATCGGCATATTGAGTCATGGCATGAAAAGACTCCCAACAACAGTGATGCACAGGTTAGAGGCAATTTGAGACTAGAAAATGTTGGAGATACCATTTGATTTTTAAAGCAGATAGAGGTACCACCAATGGTATATTAACACACAATATTAATACGCCTAGAAAGAAGCATAGAAGTGCAGACAGATCTTTATATATTGTATTGTTTTATTGACTACTTCACGGCTTTCGACAGAAAAAACAGCTTACTTCACTAGTGTTTTGTTAACTGACCCGTGTACTCTACTAAATAGTAACAGCTTCCGAAACGTTCATTCAATGTACAGACCTTTGGGTTTTTTTTTATTTCCACGAGAAAAGAGACAATTTTGTGACATTTCTACGTGGCGAGAAAAATAAATCTTTTTTGTATTTTTGCGAGCTGAAATGAGACTAATTAATTGAATAAAGAAAGCTGTCCTTTGCGATATAACTGGTCTTTTTTTCATCTATTCCTTGTTATCAGTTCTTACTTTGTTTGTAGTCTACTCTCTCTCTCTCTCTCTCTCTCTCTCTCTCTCTCTCTCTCTCTCTCTCTCTCTCTCTCTCTCTCTCTCTCTCTCTCTCTCTCTCTCTCTCTCTCTCTCTCTCTCTCTCTCTCTCTCTCTCTCTCTCTCTCTCTCTCTCTCTCTCTCTCTCTCTCTCTCTCTCTCTCTCTCTCTCTCTCTCTCTCTCTCTCTCTCTCTCTCTCTCTCTCTCTCTCTCTCTCTCTCTCTCTCTCTCTCTCTCTCTCTCTCTCTCTCTCTCTCTCTCTCTCTCTCTCTCTCTCTCTCTCTCTCTCTCTCTCTCTCTCTCTCTCTCTCTCTCTCTCTCTCTCTCTCTCTCTCTCTCTCTCTCTCTCTCTCTCTCTCTCTCTCTCTCTCTCTCTCTCTCTCTCTCTCTCTCTCTCTCTCTCTCTCTCTCTCTCTCTCTCTCTCTCTCTCTCTCTCTCTCTCTCTCTCTCTCTCTCTCTCTCTCTCT
>JAXRKP010000329.1:277500-354277 GCA_037039925.1 Doris montereyensis | reverse complement strand
TAAAGAAACAAACAAATAAAAGCAATAGTTTAACTTTTCTTCTTCTGCACAAAATGTTGCCATTGAAGAAAACGAAATATCCTCCTTTTCTAATGCTTCAATGGTGTAAACTAAATTGCTGATACTAAAAAAAACAAAAAAAAACAACAAAATCCCCAACAAACAACAAACAAACGAGAAAGCAAACTGCCCAACTTGATAAGTCAACATGAATAAAATTTGATTTTTCTTCTCTGTTTATTTCAATAACAAACAGATCAGACGAGTCTTTAATCTCTTATTTCATAAGAAGATTAAATAGGAAGAAAAGAATAATGACAAATTGTACAAAGACAAAGAGAAATAAGAAATTAACACATAAAATACAGTTGAAATTACTACACATCAATTATATTCTCTATCTCTTTCTTTTTTAAACAATGCACATTGGAAACATGATGGAATTCATTGTAACATTTTTTCCCCACAAGGTATCCTTCCACTACATAAAACAATAACAATAACACTGATAACAAAATTGTTATCAACCCATTGCTGTGTCACCCTTATCTCGATTTTGTGTTAAAGGCTGGCTTTATTGAAGTTGGTAATGGTTTTTTTGCGTGTTTTGGTATGGCCTAAAGTGTGTGTTGTCCACTTATCTATACTGTGGCCGTAATGAGACAAGATAAACATTTTCATTACAGGTTCTTTTAAAAATGTGAAAAGTCAGAAAGCAATACCAGATGACTCATGAATGCTACCAGTATCACTACAAAAAGATGAAAAATAGTGATCAGAAGGACAGAATGAATAACAAAGAAACAAGGAAAGTAAAGCATAAGTAAAAAACAATACTGGGACAACTTAAACAAAACCAAACACAAAGAAAAAATGTAAAACAAGCAAACAGATTGTGCCCCTTAATTCAGTTCTCAAATTCATTTCCTTTTACCTAAATATAATGTTTATTTTACATTTCAAAGGGGGCTTATTTTTCAAATTTCTTTTTTAGTTCTTACAAATTATTTTTCCTCAAGATGAACACTTTCTTCATAAAAAGAAACGTTTTCCCTTCATTTAACAATTTCAAAATGCTTGTAATGTGACAAATTAACTACGACTGTTACGATATTCCGATATTCTATGACTTAAAAGTTGTCGCATGCATTCAATTATGAAAAAAAACAAATGTAGGGGCATTACACATGTTAGATACGAGCAAGGAAACAAGGCTCAAAATTGTTTTTTTTTAAACTTCCTCGTTTTTAAAATAAACCACTAAAAGGAAGGCCATACATAAAATTGAGCTATCACATTGTCATATCCCTTTTAAAAAGCACCCTCAGTATGATTAGTAGTACAATAGCAACGTTACTGAGGTGGATCATGTAGAATTTAAAGTTATTTGATCTTAAATGGTTTCTCAAACCTTTAACGATACTCTCATTGCGTTTCTAAAAGAAACAAAAACAAAACAAAATTTAAAGAATGATGCCAAAGGAAAAATCGTACAAAACTTTTAACAAACTCATATTGAGGAAATAATTGCTTTCAAATAAATTAACAAACATTTTAATATTTCTTTTTACTTGGTCAAAGAATATTTTGTGTCTCAAGAGTTTCAATAAATTTTTTAACTTGGAACTGGGTCTTCATGCAGTGGACCGGCTCTTGCTCTCAAATTCATCGAAACTTTCCTCAGGGCAGGCTGGGCCCGTGGGAACTCTTCATTCAAACGATCAATAATAGTGGTAAGGGCTTGAAGCCTGTCTTCCTGTTTCTGCGTTTCCATCTCCAGACCTGATGAAGTGCGACAGATCATGGTGTACTTGCCGTCTTTGACTTGCTGGTAATATTTCATCTTCTGTTGTCTTCCCAGTAGATCTGTCAAGTTCTGAAATTTAAAGACAAAAGCAATTACTCACAAGTGATTAACACTTGGCCGTACATTATGTCGCAAGGTGGCTAGACACCAAATTTGACTACATACACATAAATGTCTGTCGAATTCCAGATCCCTGTTAGCTATCAACTTATTTAATTCTTTATGCCTTTTCTACACATAGTTCAAGTCTCAATTTTTAAATAACAAAATATCATTTTCTCTTTTCAAAATTCCCTTTTGTTAACCATGTAAACTAAATATTGCCTAACTCACAGATAAGTGTAAAATGTAACAAATTAAACTTTTTGTCTTTTTTGGGATGAAGGTATCCACCTAGAGGTGAAATCAATATCATCCATTATAGGGGAATACAGCCTGTGATGGTTTGAAAAGAAGGGATGAGAAGTATGTGGATAGAAGAGCATTAGAGACGGAAGTGCCAGGCAAAACAAAAAGAAGAAAACCAAAACGGAGGTGGATGGATTTGCATATACAGAAATGAGAGAAAATAGAGCGAATGATAACAATGCAATTGACTGAAATCTGTGAAGGAATATCATTTAAATATGGCAGCCCTGCAAACAGCGGGACAAGCTGAAAGAAAAAGAAAAAGAAGAAAAAGAAGTACCTGTGAGTAGCATACTTTTTAAATCACATTCCTAACTTTTGATTCGCAATAACATATTTGCAAATTTGCTTATAATATGAAAATAATCTACCTTCTGCTTCACTTCCATTGTGCGCTCAAGATCTCCGTCTAAGGTGTCCGATGTGCCTTCCAGTTGCTGGCAGTTTACTTGCTTCTCCTCCAGCTGTTGGCTGAGTGCTTGTTGGTGCTCTCTCAAATCTCTGATTTCACTGTCACACGAGTTGGCATCCTGAGGAAAAGCGGGTATTTTAAAACTCAGGTGAGATTTTATTTTTCAACATTTGAAAGAAGTCAGGGTAAACATATGAATTTTTTACATCCTTTTTTTTTAACACACATCAAATTCTTTCACAAGATTTTCAAAACAATTAAAATTCACAAAGGATGACTGCTTTTTTTTTGGTCAACTTAGAGTAAGAAATGTTAGTATCATGAGCCTTTATATTGTTTTAATTGTATCAAATAATCTTTGAAAAATAGAGAAATTTAACCAATCACTTATTGTAATTATATTTCTCCACAATCAAAGTTTCGATAGTTGAAAAGTGAATAAAACAGAAGAATTCAACTTTCTAAAATCCCAAATCTTGTGTAAATGCAATTAAATGGGAAATCAAAAATCAGATCCTGGCCAGTGCTTCCAAAAAGTTTGAACTTTAAAATCAATTGGTATCCCAGTTGTAAATACATCTTACATTTATGGTCTGCTTTATTTTCTTCCTGAGTTCCGCCAATTGACGCTCAAATGTCCCTTTTGTGAGAACTTTTTTTTCATTTTACCTTTGGGCGTCTCCCCTTGTGAGAATTGTGTCTCGTCTGGGAAATACAAAATTAAAAATTATCAATACCATTGTGAAACAGAACAATTTTGATTTGAATATCTGGAAGAGTGCAAATGTGCAAATTAAAAAAAAAACAAAAACCCATCATTTATTCAGTATGGGAGAGATAGCATAGAAACAATCATAGCTTGACAAAAAAAATATACGTTGTCTTACTTACCATTCATAAATAACCATTACAATCTGCTTTCTTACCTTGAAACAGCTTTTTCCATATCCTGGATCATTTTTTCTTGTTGTTTCATCAGCTGAGAATATCGGACCGACATGCGGTGAATTTCTGACTTCATTGCGCGCATTTCTCCCTGGCCTACTTCGAATCTACGGCTGCTCTAGTTTCTCTGGCAAGTTGAGTTTTCTTTTCCCACAACATAATTTGACGCCTGATTCACAGGAAACAGAAAAAAAACAAAAACAAAACTATATTACAATTGTACACCTATGACATGTGATGAGTACATGAGATTTCTCTTCTTTTATCTTAAAATGGGAGGAAAGATGACAAGAGAGAGTAAAACGTGGGTGTGAGGGAAGGGGAGGGTGGGTGGAGCTGATTATCATTCACTTGTTACTTTTATTTGAGTTTTTTGCAACAGATGTTTTGACAGCTTTTTTTAATGACAATAATATCACTCCCAAGTTTAAATGCATCTATATTTTAAGCTTTTAAATGTTTCTGTTTCAAATCTTTAGAGAGCGTTAGACCTAAGATAAGCTACATCATGAATTTGTCCCAAAACAAGGGTAAACGACTCACTCAGCCTCAACCAAGCTATTGAGAAGTCTTTCTTTCTCCTCCTTGATTCCATCCAGTGTTCCTTGGAGCTCGATGGATTCCAATTCAGCCTCCTGTAGAACAGAAAGTACATCGATATGAAACGGATTTACGTCACAGTTTGTCAATTTATTTCGTTAATTAAATTTTGGCGTACCAGATTTCATCCAACTTTTACCAAACATTTGTCCATGCGACAATAAAAATGTTAACAGTTAGATTAAAAGAAAAACTTGAGGTAATTCCTAAAACTCCCTCGTCAATCAATAATCACGTTTGTCTCATCAACAAAAAAATACCTTTAAGCCCAGAGATGAAATCATTTTCCATCAACGCATTCCCTTGCTCCAGGTTGTCTCCCATGTTCTTTTCCTTGTGCAGCAACGTGTTCAACTTGATGATGTCATTGCGCATGTTTCTCACATTTCGCTCAATATCGCACATCTCTCTATGCTGTTGATCTATCTCATCTGTTATGACATACATAAAGCAATGTAATTAACGTATTGAGACACTAATAAATAGGTGATCATGATCCGTTCACAGCTTTGCAGGAGCGTTCGCTTAGTTCCTCGCCGACCGTCGAGGTTGACTCGGTGAGAGGTCAGCGAGAGTTCACAGCAAGCGCACGCTTAAGCGTGCCGTTACTCTCGGCGAAGATTGTGTAACATGGCCTATTGAAAACAACTACAAACACCACAAGACAGAAGAATGCACTTTCATTTGACTAAAAACATAAAGATCAAAGTTTTATTTGTTGTCCTGACACACTTTTAATCAGACATTTTCTTACATGATAACTATACTATTAGGTACAAACTGGGCAAATTTGACATATTTAATGACATCATTTTACTTTTTTATGTCAATTTTTGTACATTTTGCCAAATTTTTCTTTTTTTTTAAAGTATACAATAAGAAAGAAGAAGAATTTACCGTTTTAACTGTAATTTCTGTAAATCCCACCTGATTTTCTCACAATTGGCATTTCCGTACAGTTACCTCTAATGCACACATCATGGCGCTGTCGATTGAGAGCACTCAGCTTCATTGACCTTGGTGTGCTTTTACTAGCTCAATTGTCTTTATTTATACGCACAGTTGTATCCTCCAGTACATGAACATTCCTTGTTATTTCTGCTTCCTTGAAAAACAATAACGTTATGCAAAATATTGCTATGCAATATAGATGACTATTGTCAAACAGTTTGTAAGGACATACCCTCCATTGTGTTTCATTAAATAAGTGAGATATTTAGTCACAGTTCACCACATAAAATGTACCGTTGCTACACAATAAAGCCGCAGTGAGAGATGCTACAGTGTATGTTTTAGTTTTATGATTTCTTTTTTCTTTTTCGGTGGCATTAGTGATTGTAATCGTTGTGATGTTTGTAAAAGGCTGGTATTCATGACTGTGTGTAATTGTGATGATTCATTTCTAATTGCATTTGCCCCCTTCTCTAGTTTTGCAACTGTTGAATGAATAAGCTCCCTGCCCTGTTCGCCTTATAAACCTAACCCAGTCTGTGTTGTACAATAAAAGGAATGCAGTGTCTTTCTAAGATATGATGTTTAGGAAGGATGCTTGTAGGGAACAATTTACGGTACAGCTTCATGTACTTGTCTTTTTTGGTGTGAATGAGAGCTATAGTTTTTTCATCTATTGGCCAATTGTGTGAAAAGAGTGAATGAACTCGACTAGATGCTTCATTTATGCTATTGAATTGACTTCTGATCTGAAATGATTTGTCCAGTAATGTTCACGTTGTCTGTACATTCCAATGTTCTTGATACGATTTGTTTTGTGAGTGCCTGTTGGGCTTGTGGAAGCTTGAGTGGACAGATATTAGTAATAGGAGATGTTGCACAGTCTGTCATCTGTGGTTTTTGTTTAATTGGTGTAGAATGGATGAAATGCTGTGGGAAAAACGACGGAATTGTTGATGAAAGTATCTTCAGTGCCTGCATGTGAATTACTATCTGATCTGTTGATTCTGGTGTATTGCTTTGAGTTAGTGAATCTGTCATCTCTGATGTAAACGAGTCCTTTGCTGATCTCGTTGTGATGCTTGCCATTAGCTCATCTGTCATGTTTGTAGTGACTGTAGGGTATGTTGGCTGTCGACTTGGTGTTGCTGGAGTTTCTAATGATGTCTGTTACTTTCGTTTATTATGTATCACTATCAGGCCTAGACAAAGCTGTGTGCGGTGACGGCAAACAGAACATTCTTGCTTGGTAAGGTCTGCATTAAAACTCGCCCAAATGTGTTGGGACGTTTGCATTAAATTTCTGGCTGTTCTCAGAGCACCGCCATTATTTGTCCTCTTTTAAATCGTTTATTCTCTTCTTGCAATTTAAGCACACAAGTGAAGAGTGACAACCTTCAATGTCAGTGTCAATGTTAAAATATAATAAAAGATCGCCTTTAAAACAAACGCATGAAGTTTTAGAACAATACTGTCGTCTTTGCTGACGTTTTAAAACACGTTCACCACAGGCACAGCGCAAGTCATTAACAAGACTGTTATGTGAAATAATGGAATGAGCCATCATAAGGAAATCCTGCTACAGATAAGAAAATATTCACAAGTCACATTATATGGGTGGGTTATGTGCACGGTTTTCACAGATTGAACAACAATAAAAGCATACTTGATTGAAACAAAGACAAGTTTGACTTAGCCAAGTGAAGATATTTAGATATTAGCTAATGATAGTTAATCACTTAGTGGATAAAAAGACCGTATTTTAAAATAATCACTGTAACACAAGGAAGAATACCCTACCAATCTACCAATGGATATAGCACAGTCTGAAAGAACAGAAACGTAACAATTCAGAGATAGTGAGAAAACGATGTTCGCTTCAGTGGCATCCGTGGAATAACAGGGCAAAACAAATGATATCACGCTAATATCAGTGCAATAACGGGAAACCTGATGCGTCGGAGGAATTCCCTGGGTGGTCACTGACAAGTGATTTATTGGCGCCGGCCGGCAAACTAAAGGAACGCTCACAGCACAGCCGTGCATTATCTTTTTCTTTTTTAAATGACAGGATGATATTCAATTATTCAAAACCAAGTCTACTTATTTTGACAACTTATTAAAAAATTGCTGTTCATGTCTTTCCTACAAAAACCCTGGATGAGTAAAAGGCAAAACTGAAAAAAACAAATATACATGACATGAGGACTTATTTAGAAAACTTGGTAAGATTTCGTTGCTCAAATTAAATAACTATATATGTAGAAAGTCCCCTTAAAATCTTGCATTAACCTGAATTTTGAAAAGTCTAAATGGGCCAAGGAAATCTTTGCAAGTGAGTGCAACATGATTAATGTGCTTTCAGGTCTTAGATTAAAAAAATAATCTACATCAGTTATTCTTACTAATCAAAAAGAATCAATGAGATAATATTTTACTTAATAATTTGTGTATAATTTTTTTTGTAATGAAATTAAGACGCTGTTAATTTTTCCTGATGAAATCTCCTCCTTTCCACAGAATAATAAAAACTTAGGGAGAAAAAAAAAACCCAATGTAGACATGAGAAACTGAGGAGACATGATTGAAAAAATTTTTTTAAATTGTAATGACATACTTTCTGTTCTTATTTTCTTCTGAGACAAAATAGTCAGTTGTCGTTTGCAAGCCACCAGCTCCTGGCTTTCCTTGTCTTTGCTCTGTGAGAGCCGCACTAATTCGCTCTGTTGGCGCAGCCAAAGCTGTTGTAGTTCCATCACTTCTTGGTTTAAAGCCTCGATAGATTTCTGCAATGAGTTGATCTGAATCTCAAGAGGACCCAGCTCACGCCCTGTAGGTAAGAGACAAAAAGACAACAAATCTGCATGGAAGTATTTACAGACATATATATGCTTTACATCATGAAAATGAAAGAGCATAGAGAGACATGGGTTTTTTATAAGACGTTTTTGTCACTATATTGATCCATTGTATTTAAGATTTATTCAATGATTTACTTTTCAATATAAAACTAAAACATCACTTGTTACAAAATCCGCATCAACAGAATGTCTTATGTTTAATAAAACGTTGCTATCCTAATTGAGCTCTTCACTTACAACAAACAACGACAGAGACACAGAAACCAAATGGCTATAAGAAACGAACGCATAACACTGGCATTTATCAGTACTCATTTGTACCACAAACTATCACTGACTGGAATTCTGTACCTAACTGGGTCATTTTATCCACGACAAAATGAACAGTTCAAGATCCTTTTATCAAAATATAGACATAAAAAAGCCATAAATTAAGAGCCTCGACACCTCCATAATTTGCCCTAGCTTGAGAAACTTTGGAGCACCCAATACAGACACAGAATATGACTGATTAAATATTTCTTATTAAATAAAACCTGTGAGCAAAACATCGTCTAAACCACATGGCAAAGTAAACTAATTAATCATTTTTGCAATGAAGAAAATATGGTTCAACCAAAGTATGGGTGAAGATTTTATTTATTGCACCTCCAACTGATTGTTGCAAGAATACTTCTTTTAGAATGGGCACAGACCAGTATTCAATATAGACACGTCACATTATACACACAGACCAGTATTCAATATAGACACGTCACATTATACACACAGACCAGTATTCAATATAGACACGTCACATTATACACACAGACCAGTATTCAATATAGACATGTCACATCATACACACAGACCAGTATTCAATATAGACACGTCACATTATACACACAGACCAGTATTCAATATAGACACGTCACATCATACACACAGACCAGTATTCAATGTAGACATGTCACATCATACACACAGACCAGTATTCAATATAGACATGTCACATCATACACACAGACCAGTATTCAATATAGACATGTCACATCATACACACTAATCACTGTTTTAATACAAAATATAGCGCCAAAAGATATTTTGATTTACTATGATAAAGATAAAATAATAGCTGCAAAATGCAACCATCTATATATATAAAGCTGAATATCTCTTACTTTGACCACTTATAACTCAGGAACCACTGCACCCATAACCTCCACATTTCGCATGTAGATTTCAAATAGCCTGCTTTAAGTTCTTAGCACATACACTCTTGGATTAAATCAGCATTTCAATTGATTGGGAAAAGATTGTTTTGCCTACGATCCACAAAACTTTTTTATTGTTACTAGATCTAATTTTCGATTTTCGATCATTACAATAAAAAGCAAAGCCCACATAACTTCAGTATCCAGTACTACGTTAAAAACCACGTAACTTCAGTATCCAGTACTACGTTAAAAACCACGTAACTTCAGTATTGGGTACTAATTTGATCTTATAATCGTACTTGATATCACCCGTAATCCCATACAGTGATTTCTGAGTTAACTGCAGTCAACATTCAAGAGACCCAGCTTTGTAATAAAGAGAAATCATAACCCAACATTATTTATGGACATGCTTGTCTTGACTAAAGATCAAAGATAACACGACTTATACAATACCAGGAATCATCTTCTTACCCCAGCAGCAGCAATCATTTGGTTGAGTTTCTTGTTCATGATGTCCACCTGGTTCTGTTTGCGCTCAATGATAGCATTTTTTTCACAATTTCCAATTCACTTTTATTGATGATCTTGTTCTGATCTGCTATTTGCTCGTCTAGTTCATACAGAATTTTCTTCAGTCGCTGTACACGGGTCCGAATATTAACAGTATCCAATGAAGCATTCTCAAACTTGATTCTCAACATCTGCTATTTCATTTTCCTGAAAGAAAAAATGTATATTTAAATTTTTTCAAACAAAATAACATTATTCATGACGATGATGTCTACAGAAAATAGCATCAAATTTTTAAAAAAATGATCAATTGCCTGTTTTAAAAAATTAAATATTGATATCCTTCATTGATGAATTACTAATGTAATGACTAAATGAACTGTAAAGGGCTTACATTGATAAATCAATTTTTATAAAGATAAAAGACAAAAGATGAATTTGTAGTCCGTATCCTCATACATGTGCAGGCTCACTGACTGTACATCATTTATCCCCCCAGCAGGTCATTTCATTCAAAGTCCTTCTCAACTCCCCAGGGGGAGCATACAGTACAGCAGCCTGTTAGGCTTTTCGTACTAACACTCTGACAAGATCTTTTTCTACCTATAGTTAAGTTTCCTAATAGTACAACGTTGTGAAAATACCTACCTATACCAGCCATGCGGTTTGAACCAGTGTTGTCGTGATTACAAACTCACAACACTATGGTTCAACTACAATGCTCTTATAAACCTAGTTTGAAAACTGCACACAAGCGTGAATTGTTGCTGCCATGAACATCATACTTACCACATTCTTGGTTCGGTCCCTGACTTTCTTAGACAGTTTCCTGCTATACTGGCCGGCTTTGTCCAATGTTAATTGAGACTGCAAAGCGTTCCACGATATCATCTTCCAGTTTCCTTTGTTAGCGCTTCATGTTCAATTTGTTTCATCAAGGATGATTTTTCTGTTAATTTTAAAGTCTTGTCCTGCAGAAACAACATTGTGACAAATGGTTCAAGAATCAGCAGCAGGAGCAAAAGACTTCAAGATAAAGGATCCACCTCAAACAAAAGCCAGAAACTGAAAGGATACATAAGCAAACTTTGTAAGTCTTTAATGTTGCCTTACAGTATTCCCCCTGAAACACTTTGTTATTCTGAGATGGGATTACAGAATGGCTAAAGAAAGAACACATCAAAAAGACGATTCAATTTTTCAAAATTTCAGTGTTTCCTTTAAATACAATGTTCTTCTGAGAGGGGATTACAGTATCAACTAGATAGAGAACATATCAAAAAGACTACTAAATTTTGTTTTTTTCTTTTGTATGCCGTATTCCTCCTAAACACAATGTTATCTTGAGAGGGAATAACAGTATTGACTAAAGAAAGAACACATCAAAAATACTACAAAATACATTTTTGGTCTTGCGATGTTGACAAATTAATTCTTTCAATTCTCCAGGAAAGCAGAGCTGTGTCTTACTTAGTGACCAGTGAACTTACAGCTGTGGCCCTGGCAAGAGCTTGTTCGTCTCATGCAACATACGTGTGTATGTTGTATACTCGCTTTCAGGGCATCATGTTTAGCTTGGATCTACGCTCAAAGAATAAAAGAAAAGCTTTGTATGATTCATGGACCCGTTTTATCTGTTCTTAATTTGGGTTATCATCAAATTTCTGGTATTATATTCCTTTATTATTGTATTCTATGCAAAGGGAAGGAATAGGTATAAAGCTACCATAGATTTATCACAAGGTATGTAAACCCATACACTGGAAGGTAGAATGGGAGCTGATAGATAAAGAAAGACTATATATCACTAGTTGTTTTAAAAAATATATAAGCTACCAGAGATTTTTTTACTTTTTTATGTATAGAGTTACCTCTCCAAGTTACATGTCACTATATCTTTGTGTATCATCTAAAAAATTATTTGTAACATTATGTTTTTAGAGATCAAGATACCTTGAAGATACTAAGATATGGGAAAGAAAAAAAGTAAATTCATTATGATATTGAAATAAATCCACAAAAACACACCTGAGTCAAATGCTTTTTAGCCAACTCAATCTCTTCTCCGTCTTGCTGAAGATAAGAGTCAATTTCTCATTTTGTTCCTGTTCTTTCTGGATAGATTTTTTGTATCCTTCAATTTCTGTAGCTAATGATAGTATATGTTGCTCTTGTTGGCTGCAAAAATGGAACTTGAATGATAATTGTATTTCCCAATAGATAATACTAATGGCAGAGAGCAATAAACATTGCATATCAAAACATCTTTTACACACTGAAATAGTTTGCTCAAAGAAGGAAAAATATCAAACAAAGTCTTTAATTTCTAATCTAAAAACAAAATTGCAAACTTAAATCACTATACCTAAACACCACTTAATCGAGATTATATACAATCCTACAAAAACATGATTTAATCAGGCAGGATTTGCTTCAGAACACATGCACAAAATGATCAGAACGTCTATTGCAGGGAATTTCACATTATGGTTTTAAAGCACACGTTTTTATTTTCATCCAAATAACACTTGATAAATTTCCATCACAAAAACAACCTCCACTATAATATGTATCAATAATAAGCATAAACACATGTAAAAACAAAAGAAACAAACAAATCCTAGCAACTTTAAATGAAAATGTATTTAATCTAAGCGCTGATTTGTTAAAAACTTTAATAAGGATATATCCAGCCTGAGATCACAAAAGGCAAAGAACCTGATTGCTTTGAAATAGTGCTCTTTAACCGTGAACACATGAAGTAGGATCTTCACATAATGCACATGAATCAAATCTGAAGAACTCATTGCAGTTACTCACTTCAAGGCTTCCTGCATGGCAGAGTGTGCTTCGTCCCTGCGCCTCATGCCAATCAAAGAACTGCACCATTTTTGGTACAAGTCTTTCTTTTCTAGGCCTATGGTCTGAAAACAAAACATTTCTCTAAATGTTTGTTCGTTTTTGTAAAAACAGTGATGGATGAAATAGATAAAATTGTTGGATTTTTTTAAAATGGAGTAAAAATTATATAAAAGTGTTTATTTTTGCTTTTGAGTTTGGGTTTTTGTTTTTAGTATGTACATGAGTAACTGTACAGTCACCCTATATCATGGAAGAGTTTGTAGCATTTTTGGTTGACATAGAAACGGCCGCCATCTTGGATTTTCAGCAAATTTTCAATAGCTATCTCCTCCCTTAGTTATGAATAAAATCACTCAAAACCGGTGCCAATCGTCTTTTTCATGTAATATCTAAAGAGCGATGTTGGTTTTTGGTGATATTTTGAATGGGTTTTTTTAATGAATTTTTGAATATAATATATATTGTAAATATACAAAAAAGGCATTTTCATTACAAAAAAAAAAATTCTAAAAAGTTTATATGATATCAAAAAAACCTGCCGTAATTCTATTAACATTGACAAGAAAACCTGTGTGCCAAATATAATACTCATCGTTCAGTAAATAGTGGAGGAGATAGAATTTTAGTGTGAAAAAACTGCATTTCGAGAAACATGCAAGTAAAAAATCAAAAGAAAATAACAAAACAAACGCTTCAGACAAATTTCCTTGTTGTAGCAGCCGGCCCCCTTACTCTTTCGACAGTCTCTAGCATTGTTTCTAATGTAAAGAGGACTATAAATCTAGGTTTAGACTGTTGTGAAAACAGACGTCAAAATGACCAGTTTTTTTTCTATTCCTATGCTTGAGCATGTGTTTACATACACACTGACGCGCAACATCTCTTACATCACCCAGCAATGAGCCAAAGCGATGAGCGGTGTCGACAGAAGCCAGTTCACCAGGGTGTTGCCACATTTGGTGATTAGCCGCCAATATATGGGTTTTTACTGCCACCTTCCCAGTCAGTGTTAGGGTAATTTACGCCAAAATTTTGACTGTGTTTACGTTCCCCTCGCCTACAAAATATTTTGTAATAAAAAAAGTACATGTCATATAGACATTTTTCTGCTATAAACTTGTAGATAAATAATCTTTCTACCCGAATATACAAAGAACAGAAAATCAACCTTTTGGTCCCAAACTCGTCAGTCCAGGTCCCCCCCCCCCCCCCCCCCCCCCCCCATTAAAGTCGAAAGCAATCATGTGATTTTTTACAAAACAAATAGTTCACACACTCATTTAAGTCAGATGAAATAAAGAGTATAACTCTAAGCCTCACTTCTATCTCCATGTAAGCTTCGTACAGGCTTTCTCTTGCTGCCTTGGTTTCTTCAGACTGTGCGCTGACCTGAGCTTCAGTACATGGCAATTTCCTCCTTCAGTTTATCCACTTTCTCCACTAGGCGATCCACGTATAAATCCTACAATGAAACGAATTAATAAATGCCTGATCCCCGTATCAGCCTAGCATTCATCACATCTAGTGTGTCAATCATACAAGGAATACATGTACATTGCTGACAGAAAATAAAATGGGAATTATTCAGAAAAAATCTGATATCTAATTGTTAAGTTTCCTCCTTTTTTCTTCAGTCACAAAACCTCTTCCGATATCGAATACATTTTCTTCCAGGTACATAAGCTCTCATCAACCACAAGAATATTTGTTCATAAACAGTAAAAACAGGTCAACATGGAAGCTAAATGATATACAAGAAACAGACAGGAACGTTTTTATACATTGACTGAAAGATCTCAGAGTTATTGATATAAAAAATTAAAGCAACCACTTTCATGATCTGCACTTTTAAAAGTGTCTAAATGTTCAAATAAATGAATTTGCTTTAGTTAAAGATATTTTCTTCTTTCCCTATAACTAAGAGATTGTCTTTTCTGTCAATCAGAGATAGGAAAAATTAAATAAATGCGTCTTTTTGACCAGTTATTTCAGTTTCACATTATTTGATTTCCAATCAACACACAGCACAAGTTGAATATCTACAGTTTAACTGTAAAAATAACCCATTGCCGCCCTGCGCTATCTACACAACTCACTTGTTTTTGCTTCTCCATCTCAGCTTTTGAAACTTCAGATTCCACTTTCTCTGCCGCTCTGCGCATGACAGCAATATCAGACCTAACGTCTTCCTTAGCATTATCCATGTAGAACAACCTCAAGGCAAGATTTTCTAGCTCACTGCGGAGTTCAGATTCTGCAAGGAGCAATCAAATGATTAAGTAACTTTTAAAATGGACTGTACTTTCAAAAGACAGGGCCGACGTTGTGTTCGTTGGGAAAGACATTTAACACGTATTTCCCAACTCTACCCAGGTGCAAATGGGTACAAGCACTAGCTTGGGAGTAAAACCTGCGTCAGACTAGCGTCCTGGCCAGGAGGTGATTATTGTCACTTGTTCCGCTTCATGCTATAGAAATCAGGATAAACTCTGGCTCTATAGGCCTGAAGGGCCTTGACGTAACTTTACTTTTTTTTACAAATAACAATACAATGGTAAAGTTCAACTAGATATTTGCTATGACTAAAAGTATTCTACATAACGACTTATTGGCACAATAACAAGTGTTATGCTTTCAATGATTTGGTTTGAGGGTTTTTTCTCCAAATTTTGTTGTTGTTTCGAAAACAAATTGTTTATCATTATTATTGTTCTTTTCTAAACATAAATTGAAGGGGTCATTTCAATAGTGTGCCGTAGTCAAAATTATGTCATTAAGAGAAAATGACAAAAACCATGGACTTTGGCACTGTTGGCTTTGAGAATTCCAAATTTCAAACGACTGTAAACGGGATGTATTTTCATCATATCATTTTCATACTTTTCAGGAAGCAGCATGATTTCCTTTATTCCCAAGGACTATCTTTTTGATTAGTTTTTCACGAAAATAGACATAGGCACACTATTGAAATGGCCCCTTCAATTGTCGTGCTTACCTTTTTTCTTCTCCTTATTGACAATGGATTGCAAGTCTTTGTACAGATGTCTCACATCCGACAGTTCCTGCTCTTCCTGTTGCCTATCTTTTTTCATGGATGCAACATCATCGTGCTTTTGCTCTAGGATCATCTACAAGAAATAAACAATACACAATAATACCTCTTGATCACTCTGTCATAACAATAAAATGTAAACACAGGTTTGCCCCATTGTTTTTTTATGGGCCTATAGCATTTACTTTCAGATGAAAATATAAAAAATAAAGTAGTGTTTCAGAATGAAACAAAACGAGATGATGGATCTTGTATTCTGAATGAAAGCTGCACAGAAGTGACTGTTTGATGGCATATTTCTTACCTACATTCATGCAAATAGAAAGCATTGTCTGTTTTAACTTTGTTTTATCCCACAAGGATGGGAGAAAACAGAAGAGAGAAAGGGAAGGAGAGAGGGCAGCAAAGAGACAACGACAAAATTGTAATCTTCACCAAATTCAAATGTCTCTAATGTCGAGAGAACCGACCTGTAATAAATTTTCAAAATACTCAACTCATTAGCTTGATATTTCATTGGCTCTTTTTCATGAAATTTTATATGTGGAATTGAAATTTCAAGCTTATAAAGGACCAAGAAAGCATTCAATGGATAGAAATGGAGGGTGCTTTTGATACTCTGAAATACAACCATCAAACTTATCTCAAAGCTGTAATATGGAAAAAAATCAATAACAAAATCAAATCAAACAAATCTTTGCACAAGGAAAAGCAAACCTGGTATCTGGCCAGCTCTTGCTGTACCCCATAGAGTTCTACACCAAGGTCCTCTCGTTCTTTCCTTTGACTCGCATAGATTCTTCCTGTGAAGCAATGAATGGTGAAAATCACAGGGGTAAAATCAGAGCAATTTTAGTACATTATTTATTGTATTGTTTCATTTTGAGAAATGAAAGACTAACCATGTCTTCATCTTCATTCCTTGCTGTCATTGTTCTTGTGGTATGTGCTGCTTTCATCCCTTATCTTTTACTTCTTCTTTTTCTAAATGTAAGCGTTACTTTCCATACTGACATCATTATATACAGTGGACCTGACCAATTACAGTAATCTCTCTTTCTG
Organism: Doris montereyensis; assembly: GCA_037039925.1. Classification (NCBI taxonomy): domain Eukaryota; kingdom Metazoa; phylum Mollusca; class Gastropoda; order Nudibranchia; family Dorididae; genus Doris; species Doris montereyensis. Next base: position 337,608 of record JAXRKP010000329.1, on the reverse strand, counting down.
TCTCATTCCATGCATACAGATATTGGAGGGAGTATAGATTTTACAAGTTAACTTGTATAATAACAGTAAAAGATTTTCAGAAAGCAAGTTTGGATTTTGATTTAAAGCCTGGATGATAGAGCTTCTCACAATTACCAAAAATTAGTGAAAAGAAACCTCCCTCCCCCTTCTCTATCTTTTCAAAAAGAATTACGTATATGTATATCTTGAGTGTAAATCAGGAGGCAAATGAAACTTACCAAGTCCCTTAGTTCCAGAGAGATCTTTTCATTCTGCTTGTTGAGATGCGAACTGAGAGCGGCTTGGAAGCGTTTCATTAAGGGCTGCAATAGACCATCATTCAAAGTCATCAAAACCAAGTAAACTTCAGCCAAAATGAGTGAATGGTTGGACTTTGCATGATTTCATGACATAATTTATGTGTTGCATGTAATCCATAGATTAAAAGATAAAGTTCAGTCTGTTTGTTGTTGTCCAATTGTATTTAAACTATTGTCACACATTTAAAAACCAAAAGACTGACAGACAGAAGGAGATACAAAGAAAGAGACAGACAGACAAAGAAGCAGGAGAGAGAGAGAGAGAGAGATAGATAGATAGATAGATAGATAGAGAGAGAGATAGAGAGAGAGAGAGAGAGAGAGAGAGAGAGAGAGAGAGAGAGAGAGAGAGAGAGAGAGAGAGAGAGAGAGAGAGAGAGCAAACAACACAGGAGAGAGGGAGGGGGGGGGGTGACTTCGATAAGGCCAAGATATATTCTTTAGAATAAATTAAAGCAGAAAATAAAAATGGTAGGGATTTGTTAAAGATACAGACTGAATTATAGGTAAAAGAAATTTCTTTTACATTACATCAACTGTCATAAAAGAAGAACACTTAAACACATTGAGCGAAGTTTTCTGAAAGAGGAGGAAGACACTCAAAGACACTCACGTGATCAGGATCAAGAACCACCATGTCTGTCTCTTCGTCGCTGTTGTCACTATCCACATCATCTTCCTCCCCTTCGTACTCTTCATCGTCTTCCTCATCATCATCTCCATCATCATCATCGTCACCACCGCCGCCACCACCATCATCACCACCACCAACACCACTTTGAACATCACCCACTCTGGCCATCTCCCATCTGGTGTCATTCTCTTCTGGAAACACATGGCTACTCACTAGAAAGTAGATCAACAAAAAAGGGCCATTTTGTGACCAGTTAAAAATGCTGGATGCAAAACTCAAGCAAATAACGTTCAAATACTCATCAATATCTTTTCCTTTCTTAAAAAACCGTCATTGAGTGTTGTTTATCAGTTGATTTTATTTCTCTTGTTCTCACAGCAATAATTTAGATCCATACATAAATGTTGATGAAACAATTCCCTTTTACTTTTGTACACTTTAGTAAAGATGAGTTGAAGATAGGGAGGTGAAATATTATTTCATTCCAGTCACCTTGAATCAAACAATGACCCTTAAACATCAGAATTTGAGTTCAATGTTTATCAACTAGATGAAGAGAAATATTTCTTATTTCATTTTTAACCTAAATAAAAAGGAAGTATGAGGCGTTATTCTCTTCTTGAAACGCACGGCTACTCACTGGAAAGTAGATCAACGAAAAGGGCCATGTCGTGACCGTTCAAATATTCATCAATATCTTTTCCTTTCTTAAAAAACGTAATTGAGTGTTGTTTATCAGTTGATTTTATTTCTCTTGTTCTCACAGCAATAATTTAGATCCATACATAAATGTGTGATGAAACAATTCCCTTTTACTTTTGTACACTTTAGTAAAGATGAGTTGAAGATGGGGAAGTGAAATATTATTTCATTCCAGTCACCTTGAATCAAACAATGACTCTTAAACATCAGAATTTGGAGTTCAATGTTTATCAACTAGATGAAGAGAAATATTTCTTATTTCATTTTTAACCTAAATAAAAAGGAAGTATGTTAAAGATAATTTGAGATTTATAGTAAAAACATTTCAGAATATTAGTGTACATAACAATAGTGGAATGATGCTGAAATAAAACAGTCCTTGAATTTATAGAAACAGGCAAGGAATTGCTTCACTTTTAAACATATCAATCAATGAAATATTATCCGAAAAAAATCCACATAATTTTCGTACAAAAACATGTAACTTTTTCCTCATCCTGCACTGCAGATATCCAACTGATTCAAACCCAAAATTAAATCGATAGATACCTCACAGTGAACATTTACAGAGGAAATGAAAAACGGATGAAAGTAATGACAACGAAACAACGACATCTGTAGCTCTTGATTCCGCTGCCAGATTTGGGGTCACAAGAACTTAAGTGAAATTCCGGACAATGCTGCCAATGATGTTGTGTATCTATGAAAGACACTTACACTCAAACCTCGCTACTATATAGCTATTTTTGCTTACCTCCAGCTTTTCACCTTTGTACGGATCAGACAGTATACAAAAAATAATCAAATAACTCCTGTTTGACATCCGCCAATGATTTGACATTAACGTTCCTTAATACTAATAGCTACTACAGTAAGATACAATTCCTTACATTGCCACCTTGCACCCCAAACCCCTTTCCTGAAAAGATGCAAGCAGATAGAATCTAATTTGGCTTAGTCGAAGATCACACACAATCAAAGCATATCAGTGCCCTGTGAGCCGTCTTTCATACTCACACACGATTCACCACTCCTCTCTCACCCTAGGACATCCTGGGCTTCTGGAACCAAAACGGATGTGAAGTGTGTTGTTAGGTCTAACTACTAATAGCACTACTACTACTACTAACTAATACTACCTCTACTATATGTTCTACTATTACTACTACATTGTGCTACAGTAGCATTTTCACATGCAGTGGACGTACACTGCACTGTCAGATGTAACTTTTCCTCAGTCCTTGTAGATCTACACATTATACTTTACACTGACATTGATTATCTCCCTCATTATAATACTCGCTAAGGGTGTTTTTTTATAACGCCATTTTCCTAAATAACACCAAGCTGCCACTGGCACAACAGTCGATGGTATAACGACGTTTGAGTGTACAATGACATACGTTTTTCCTGTTCAAATTACTAGATAGAAATGAGTACCAGTCAGCATCAACTGGATGGTAAAATCTGCTTCTAGCATTTTGTGCATGAGGTGATATTATAGCATTTTAACCTGTTCTGCTTAGTTATATAGAAATTGAGAAAAGCAATGGCTTTATGTGTCCGTAACCGCCTTGAGAAAACTTTGAATGGCAATGAAATACAAAACATAAAGTAGAAACTGAAAAGAGTCAATGCAAACTGTGCTGTGTCAACTACATCCAACATGGGAACGAATGAACCTGCAAAATCAAGGCTATCAACTTCTTCTAATATGTCCATTTGAGGATGTGCGCCGCCCTCATCGTCCATATCCTCTACAAGATCCATCTGACTGACATTCATGATGGATGATGTGCGTTTAACATTTCTCATATTTGTTGACCGTCTGCCAGAAATTGCTGAGACAGACATAAAAGAAAATGTAATTTTACCGTTTGGGCTAATTTATATTTCAACATAGTAAGTAAAGTCTTCCCATTTCTTCCTCACTCATGTTCTAAAACCATGGTTCTCCTAACAGCTACTTGCTTTGACCGACTACAACGGTTAGAAACATTTCACATCTGACTACACTGAAGTGATTGGGAGGAAATTCAAACTCTCTCTTGGGGGACACACATGTGCATGAGCAAATGTGTATATCATTTCCACAAATGGGTCTTTTCTTTTTGCTGTTGTCTCTTTCTTTAATTTTTTCATACTATACAGAGAATAGCTGGCATGGTGTTTGTCTATCTGTCTGTGTCTCTCCATTGACCGTCTTTTGTAAAGTCAACATTACGTTGGAGCACCAAAGCCAGCAACATTCCTTTAGGTATGAAGAAACACTTATCACTACCTTTTTGATAACAAAAATATTTTTTAAGAAGTCTGTTGTCTTTCAGTTTACATCTATTTTCAGCCTGAAAAAGTTGTCTGCTAGATATGTTGTGCTCAGTATGCACAAGACCTATATGCACAACCTTTAGGAGAAATGTAACTGGAATCCATTCACCAAGGTTTGATCACAGAAAACTGCTAGTAGCGTTGCAACTGTCAAAGATATTTGAATGTGATTTAGCATGAACTCTTAGATTTGTGATGACCCTAAGCCAATTTTTTTTCTCAAGAATTATTAAAGCAGTTTTTGAATTTGTTTCTTTGCACTATATAAAAAACGAGAACATTTGCTAGTATAGGGTAAACATTTAGGTGGTTTATTGTTATATTCTAACTCATCATTATTATAATCTTTTTTAGCCTAACAAAGATGCATCGCAGGAGATTAAGGTGAGTTGAAAAACAAACTCATGTAATTGCCCCTGGCAGACCAACACAGCAAACAGGTGGTCACTTATAGCATTGAATAGTTAGAAGTTAGAGATGTTGTCATCTTTTTTTTATTCCTGATAAGCACATGTGTACTATAGATAGCTATAAATTTGGGATGAAACGAATTCGACGCTTTGAGGAAACGGTACGATGCACAAACTTCAAATTTAAGATTTGTTGGGTCATGATAAATGTGAGACTAAATGCAAAGATTCATGATGCTGTCATTTGTAATAGCTGAGAAAATCCAATTTAACAATAATCGTACCTTGCTGAAGAGACTATAAGAATAGGACTGTAAAAAAAAAGTCAGTCCCAGACTCAGAGTTGAGCATAAGGTAATCAGGAGTAGAGTCCTGATTTTTATAGGCATACAGTATAATTTGGCATAATGTGGTAGTTTGCCATTGCTCTCCAAACCGCCTTTATAAATAGAAGGGTATAGTTTCATTCAGTTATTTATCAATATTAAATATGAATGATTGAATGTTGCCAACAAAATTAAAATGTGAGAGAGAAATGAAAACATTGCATTGAACCAACTTACGAATTGGTGCTACATCATCGTCTTCCTCGCTCTGTGCTGATGCTACTTCGTATTCATCTTTATTTTCCCATCTTTTTCTTTCCTCCTCGCCATAGGCTAATGTGGCTACCCAAAGAAAGAAATTGAATTGAAATGAAAAAATGACGTTATTTGTGCATCAGAATTGCATCATTTTTTAACATTTTCTCTCTCTCTCTCTCTCTCTCTCTCTTGCTCTCTATATCTCTCACTCCCTTCTCTCCTTATGTCCTTTTCCTTTCTGCCTGTCACAATGATATTCATAGCGCCTAGAGATGGTATCTTTAAAAAAATACTCAAAATACTTTGTTTTCATAAGAAAAATTGTACATACTTCATTTAATACCTTATCTTAGCCTTTAGATTTTATATTAATGATGTTCTCTATACATAATTATGATGCCATTTTCTTGTATAATAAGTAAAGGCGTATCAAGGCATGGCAGCAAACGAAAAACCCAACCCAAATCAACCTTTAAAAACATAAATTTACCATTTTTATTGTCATCTTCCAAGTCCGCTCTGGAGGCTGATAGTGCTGACTCTTCAATATCGGGGGATTCTGGTTTTCCTTCCTGTTCTGCAGATTTAGCAGATAAAGGCCTTGAGCCAGGCCTAGATCCGGCTTTTGACCCAGATCTTCCTGATGCTGGTCTCGATCCCTTTCCTGATGCTGGCCTTGAACCTTCACTCCCAGCCTTTGCAGATACTGGCCTCGAGCCTTCGGCCCCAACTTTTGCTGACAGTGGCCGTGAGCTTACACTCTCAGCTTTAGCTGATGTAGGCCTTGAACCGTCACCCCCTGTTCTTGCAGATACAGGGCGAGATGAAGGTTCTATTTTGGCAGCAGAAGCTGCTGAAGGAGGTCGACTTGCAGCAGATGCAGGTCTTGATCCTGGTTTTGAGGCAGACATTGGCCGATTAGCAGAAGATGGAGGCCTTGATGCCGTTTTTCCCCTGATGGGGGTCGAGACCCTTGGGCTACACCAGTTTGCGATCCTGACCGAGAGCCCTTAGATCTAGCTGATGTTGGACGAGAGCCTTGAGCTGATCCTTGACGAGACGCAGATCTTGATGGAGGCTTATTTTCTGTTTCCATCTGATCGGCATCAAACTGTGACAACCAAGGGGAAAATGATATGTTAGCCAAATAGAACAAGGAGCTTGGGATAATATGGGGCAAATATAAACATTAACATTTCAATAAAACAATCAACTATGCAATGCTCAAACTATAGAACGATATCACTGCTAAGAAGTGTATGCCAGGATACTAGAAAAGCTTTCATTTGATGATGATTTAGTTCTCTTTGGAAAATCGGAGAGTGACCTTCAATATAATTTCAACATGCTGAATAATGAATTAAATACAAGAGGATTGAAAGTCAATGCAAAGAAAACAAAAACAACGCTAGTAACTAGGGAAGCTAAAATACACAACATTAAACTGGGCAGAGAGAAATTAGAACAAATCTAAAACTACAATTACCTAGGAGTAATGATTAACTCAGAAAGAAAACTAAGAGGAGAAATCAGCCAGAGAATACAATAGGCATGACCAATATATAGCAGTCTAAGAAAGGGTTTCGCAAGTAAATAAGAATTGTCAACTTAAACCAATATGGCAGTTCACAACACAGCTTATTTTCCTACTCTCCTCTATAGCACTATGGCAATGGAACCTGAACCTTAGACAGTAGGGAATTCAGTAGAGTACAGGCAGCTGAAATGAAATATCTCAAAAGAGTCATGGGGAAAACTAAGAGAGACAAAATCAGAAACACAATAGTAAGAGATCAAACTAAGGCAGATGGCATAAAACCTTGGATAGAAATAAATCAACTGAGATGGTTTGGGCATGTAAACAGAATGAATAAAAAAGAGAATAGCTTGATCAGTATACAATGCTAAAATCCAAGGTAAAAGACCAAAAGATAAACCTCAAAGAAATTGGGACGAAGATATAAAAGAGACACTAAAGCAAAGAAATTTAACCTTCAGAGAAGGAACCAGAAAATGTCAGAACAGGATAGCCCGGAGAAAGATCCTTTCGGGTAGCTAAACCCATACACCGGAAGGTAAAATGTGAACTGGTAAAGAAAGAAAGAACATTTTAATATAAAAATGAAGTTAACGCAGTTCTTAATCAAGGCTTTTTCTCTATATAAAATTAACAAAGCCAGAAAATTATTATACATAATCAGTATTGAAAGTCTGTTCAATTTTTGCTTTTAAAAGTTAATGCAAAACGCTTTTTATTGACCATGTTTCTTCCATCTGGATGTCTTTTAAGAATGGAAAATATGAAGAAAATATTTGTAAAAAAAGCATGTAATACTTCTCTTAATGCCGGAGCATCTCCATCAGCAAATTTCTCGCTCTCTTCAGTTGCAAGAGGTTGACTGGTAATGAAAAAAAAAAAGGTTTGCATACATTTCTTTTTAACAAATCTAGATAACATGTTTCCCCTTATGGTTTTCTAATATCTATTTATAAGGATACTTTTTACGTCAATTCTGCATTTTAAAGGTGTTTAAATTTTTTTACAGTTTAAGCAAGAACACAAATCAAAAAGATAAATTAATGATGACACATTCAGTGTCTGAAAAATATCAAATAACCAGCTCATACAAGACTGTTTTTAGTGTTTGTTGTTTTGCTCTGTTGACATCAAGTAAGTTGGGGTTTTGTATTTGTCTCATTTGTTTGTTTTTGTCTTATTTGTTGGGAAAAAGATGGGGTGGATATTCTAATTTTGCTTTGGATGGTTTGGGGGGGGGGGGGTGGATGCTGGTTATTCTTTGGTTTTTGATTTGTTGTTGTCGTTTGGTGTTGTTATTGTTGCTGCTTTTTGGTGGTGGTAGGGGAGGGGGGATGTTTTCTGGATAGTCATGGGAGTGAGAGAGTTTATTTGGTTGGTTGGTTGATGGCTGGGTGGTTGGTGAATACAGCCAATGGGAAAAGGTAAAATGGGTTTTTTAGGAGGGAAGCAAAGCTGTGACTTTTGGGTTTTTTTCAATATATCCAGTTTTGTTTATTTTCAGCTATCTTTCCTTTTGCTTGCCGCCATTTCTAATTTGATTACATATATATCCATAGACAAAAAAAAATGTAAGACATGCATGTTAATTTTCTTTTTGTAATCTGGGGCTCATTTCCATCTTAGATAAGAACTTACTATTAGTTACCTCTATCTGTTGAATGAAATGAAATGTACCAATACATAGAGTAAAAGTAGAGCTATTCCTTCAAATGAATGTTAATTTACTCAAAATTATTCTCCTCACTTCTTTATCTGTGAAGTTTCAAAAAGTGGTAAATATCCCTAGGCCTATATAGCGAGATGGAATCCTACATCTAGGGTTGGGTGTAACCAGTTCATGAATAGTTTTGTTCCTGCACTATAATTATTGGCTCAACAACCCGCTATATCAAAATAATTATGTTACAGTGACAGTATTAGACCTGAAATATCTTTCATTCTTAGCTTTATTCATCAGGGCTGCTTTATTTATTTCAACAATCAACCATACTCAAACTCCTGCAGGAGAGTAAATTAAAATGGTAAGAAGGAGTTCCGTAGTCGGGCACATTCAAAGGAAATAACTGAGATAAACCCAAGAAGGTTAGGTTCCTTCAGCATCTCATTCGAAAAGCTCTATTTTGGCAGTGCCCTTTAAGGATTGTGATTAATTTCTTCTGTCTTTAGCCTCTGCTCCTTGGATTGCCTGACCACAGAAATCCTTTCCACATAATGGTATTTTTAAACAATCACTCCAATCTCACTCTCAGAATTGGATACAAATATTTGTTGATAGATTTTCATCCATGTTACATGAATGTCATCTTTATAACTCCTGCAAATCATTACTTTTTGAAATATTGATGCTTTTATTTGGAATTATATTTTTGACAATGTGTGTTTAGATCAATTCTAATTGCATAATATTGTGGCAATCATCGCACTGCATCACACTAATGATGAACTCTTTTATGTTGTGTCTTGTGACGTCATTAAATGTTGTGCTTTTTTCTCACTCACTTAAAAAACTTCCGGTTGTTACAACTAACGAAATAAAAAGCAACACAAAATCCAAACGATTGTCTTCAACTTTTTCCTGTTAGCTAACCGCTACATTGGTGACCCCGACAGGTGAGACGTATTTTTCACCTCTTTATTATTCTACATCAACATGGATTTAGCGACTGTGGCCGTAAAATTGCCAGCCTTCTGGTCGTCAAGCCCAGCGGCCTGGTTCTCTCAGGCCGAGGTACAGTTTGCCCTGCGCGGCATAATGGCGGACAAAACCAAATATTATCATGTGGTTGCAGCACTGAATACAGACACCGCCAACCGTGCACTGTCAATCCTGACCACCCCTCCGTCAGTCAACAAGTACGACATTATTAAGCAATTCTTGTTGTCAGCCTACCAAATGACTGAAGAGGAGCGAGCTCACGCTCTGTTCAATTTACATGGATTGGGCGACAACAAACCCTCAGTGCTGATGGACAAGATGCTCGCTCTTCTGGGAAACCACGAGCCGTGTTTCCTATTTGGACACATCTTTTTACAGCAGCTCCCGACTACATACACGCACCCCTCGCAAATTCTGCTTCCAAACAAAACCTAAGACTCCTTGCTCAAGAGGCGGATCAACTCTTTGTCTCTATGTCAACACATTTTGACAGTGTGCATCAAGTCAAAGATAGGCACACCAGGAAAGCCCCAACAGAACCCCAACCTATGCTTTGCTGGTACCATCGTAAATATGGAAAAGATGCAAAGAAATGTCTACCCCCTTGTCCAAAATCCAGCCACAAAGAGCAGGGAAACGATCGACAGGATCAACAATAAACGTCACATGCGTTGGCCCTGGCAACAAACAAACTTGACAGATGCAATGGCCGTTCCCACCCACCTCTCCAAGCAGCAAACGGGACAAATATCCGTACCTACGGCTCGCGTAACGTGTCATTGGATATCAACAACCGTCTGTACCAAGCACGTTTAATTATCGCAGACGCCAAACACCCTCTCCTTGGTGCTGATTTTTTACGTGCTCACAACTTGCTGGTAGATCTCTGTCATGGACATCTTATTAAGGCTGACTTTTATGTTTCATCACCGTGTTCAGTCCGAACGATTGAAACACAACAACTAGCCATGATTGAAACAACGTCCAACCCATTTAGGAGAATTCTGAACGACTTCCCAGAAATCCTACAACCAACATTCTCCAAAGAAAAAGTCAAACATGGGATACGTCACCATATTCCCACCACGGGCCCTCCTGTGTTTGCACGAGCTCGACGACTCACGCCGGAGAAACTGCTCATTGCCAAAAAATTAATTCGGCGAAATGGAAAAGATGGGCATTGTTCGGAAATCAAGTAGCCGATGGGCTTCACCGTTACACATGGTGCCCAAGTCGAACGGCAGTTGGCACCCCTATGGAGACTATCGTCGCCTCAATGACAAGACAACCCCACATTGCTACCCAATCCCTCACATACAGGATTTCACTTTTCAATTGGCAGGGAAAATATATTTTCAAAGATATATCTTGTTCGAGGGTACCACCAAATCCCCGTCCACCCTGACGATGTGCCCAAAACTGCAGTCATAACTCCATTTGGCCTATTCGAGTTCCTGAGAATGCCATTTGGGTTAAAGAACTCAGCCCAAGCGTTCCAACGTCTGATGGACACACTCTTCCAGGACATGAACTACACATTCGGTTATTTGGACGATATCCTTGTGGCCAGCCCAAACGAGAAAGAGCACAGACTTCATCTCAGAGAAGTTTTTCAACGACTCAGCAATTTCGGCCTGGTTATACGCCTGGAGAAATGTGTCTTTGGCGTGACTACAATAGATTTCCTTGGGCATCAAGTGACAAAATTTGGAACAATCCCGCATCCAGATAAGGTAAATGCAATAACAAATTTTCCCAAACCAATAACTGTGAAGGGCCTGCACCACTTCATCCCACACGCTGCACAGTTATTGCACCCCCTTTTTCAATCAATGAAGACCCTGAAACAAAACCATAAACTCATTTGGACACGGGAGATGACCGCGGATTTTGACGAGAGCAAAACAACGCTTTCCCAAGTTGCCATCTTTGCACACCCCGAGGTAGAAGCACCCATTGCTCTGTCAACCGATGTGTCCGACCTGGCTGTGGGAGCAGTTTTCGAACAGTTTGTGGACGGCAAATGGCAACCGTTAGGTTTTTCAGCCACCAACTACGACCATCGGTACAGAAATACTGTACATGTGACAGAGAACTCCTCGCTTTGTACTTAGCCATCAGGCACTTCCGTTTCCTTTTGAAAGGCAGAAAGTTTACGATTTATACCGATCACAAACCGCTCGCTGACGCAATGGCAAAGACGACTGATCCCTGGACCGCCCGGCAACAACATCAACTAGCGTTTATTTCCGAATTCACCACGGACATTTGCCATATCTCCGGAAAGTCTAACATGGTAGCTGGGTGTCTGTCTAGAGCTGGGATCAGCAATGTGACCCTTGGCATAGATTACACAGCTATGGCAAAAGCCCAAGTGAGTGAGGAAGATACAACTCCCTACCACATTGCTTACCCAAGCCTCCAAATAATCCCTATGCCGATGGTAGTTGGAGGACCTATACTACAATGCTACACATCGACAGGAAAGGCCCGCCCGATCGTTCCAGCAAATTTCAGAAGATTTTTTTTTTCGAAACTATCCATAATCTTTCCCACGCCGGATGAAACACAACCAGAAAATTAGTAGCCGACAGGTTCGTTTGGCCTAACATGAGGCAACAAATAAACAAATGGACCAGCGAGTGTTTACCTTGCCAGCGATCAAAAGTCCAGACACACGTCAAAGCACCACTTGCTCCATTTGAGGTTCCTGCCAAATGGTTCAGTCATATCCATGTGGATTTGGTCGGCCCATTACCACCATCAGATGGATACACTCACCTTTTCTCCATCATCGGTCGGACCACCCGTTAGCCATAAAAATTACACCATTAAGAAGTATGCCTGCAAAAGATTGCGCAAAGGCCCTCATCCATGGCTGGATCTCCAGGTTTGGAACACCTTTGGATGTCACATCCAACCACGGACCACAGTTCATTTCCTCTCTCTGGACAGAAGTATCGCTCCATCTCGGCACCCGCATCCATAGAACCACAGCGTACCATCCACAATCTAATGGGATGGTGGAAAGGTTCCACCGATCATTGAAAACGTCCCTTAAAGCTCGCCTCACACATCCAAACTGTCTAGACGAACTGCCGTGGGTTTTGCTAGGTCTCAGAACAGCGCCTAAAGAGGACATTGTAGTATCCGTCGCAGAGCTCGTATACGGAGAACCACTTACAATTCCAGGCGAATTCGTCACTGAAAGCACCTCTTCGTGGTCAGCAGATGCATTTCTAAAACAAGTGAGAATAGTTGATAGAACTAGAGCTTCTAACAGTCACTCAGCATCTCGACATGGCAAACAAACCTCTGTCGTGCCAGGCTGTCTAACCAAGGCCAGCTACGTGTTTATTCGGAACGACGCCTACCATAGGCCACTCGATCGTCCTTACACAGGACCATTTCAGGTCATCGAAAAATCTTCAAAGACGTTCCTCATAAACGTGGGAGGACGACATGAACACATATCAATAGATGGCATCAAGCCTGCTCATGTGGACCAAACGGAACCAGTGCAGGTTTCCGATCCCCATAGCCACCAGCAAGGTCGACCACCAAATCAACCTAGCGACAAGGCCCCAGAATCCACCCACAGCCCAAAGCAACCAGCGCTCCCTGTGTAGACGCATACTGGATGTTGCACGAGACGTCCCAAACACCTACAAGACAGTATATGCCTGTGCTGGGGGGGAGCTATGTGGCAATCATCGCACTGCATCACACTAATGATGAACTCTTTTACGTTGTATCTTGTGACGTCATTAAATGTTGTGCTTTTTTCTCACTCACTTAAAAAAACTTCTGGTTGTTACAACTAACGAAATAAAAAGCAACACAAAATCCAAACGATTGTCTTCAACTTTTTCTGTTAGCTAACCGCTACAATATCATTTCAATTGACAGATGGATCTAACCTTGCCTCGGACGGGGGAGCGAGAGGGGATCTATTGGGGATTAAGTAGGGGGTGAAGGGTGGTGGGGAGGGTGCAGGTTTGGGGTGGTAAAGGATGATGATTGATTTATCGTTACTCTCTCAAAACTAGATACAATTCAAACAGACCGATCCAGCGGTCGTTTTGAATTTTTTGTTTACAACTGCAACTGTATTCATATGCGCTTCTGGTACTTTAGATCTATACTATGGATATGCCATGACTATAGTTGTGTTCAGCAGGCAGAAGCACGTCGGTTTGGCCTCGAAAAGTAATACATATCAGGGTGTGGGAGTGATAATGAAAGATTACCTAAGTAACAATCATTTTGTTACTTAATCATCATTCATTAATCAATACAATATCATATCATGGATTAAATGGAAGGCATCAATGAAACAACTGTGGAATGCAACATCTATGGGAAGTGATCTGAACTCGTTTTATCCTGTTAAACTGCAACAAATTTTTTAAACTCCATGAGACCTTTTTCTTACAAAAGCTCATTTGGAAATATATTTCTTTTGATGCAATTTTTTAGATTGTAGAGGTGGAACTCACCTGTTGTCTTCGTCCGCCATGACGACTTTATAGCATCACTGTTGCTATGAGAAGCAAAAATACAAAGAACGGAAGTAATATTATTCATATATATCAGCTTATATTGGCCAATGAAATTGGCTAGAGGAAGTTAGCCCTGATTGAAGGAGGAAGTCGTGTACGAAGAATAAAAACAGACAAGCAGACAAGAACACGACTGTTGTTTTGGGAAGAAATATCGATCGGCCTTACATTTTAGATCTAGATCTATGTCAAATTCTAAGCACGTAACTCGTAGAAATGACTCGGTGACGTATCTTACAAGCTGTGTCTCGAAGGTGTGTAAAGTTTGCAAGGTTGAGGATTTTCTATTTCCAAGGAATCTATTTCTCGTATTTGAAGCGAAATAAATCATAAATGTGTCATTCTCTATGATTCACTGATTCACTAAAAGATTGAGTAGGATCTAGATCTAATGATTGATTACAGTATTTCGGTTCTACATTCTAAATTAATTCAGGTTAAATCTGATTTAAGAGATCTTTTCACTCTAATAAAGAGAACAGAGCTAGATCTAGATCTACTCAGTAGAAAACGGGTGGTACTAATTACGGGATAATCGCACTTTAGCATCGCCAAGATTTCACCTTGATAACGATTACAAACCCAGTTTATGCTCGATACTGGGCATGGTCTCAATATCCCTCTTTCGCTGTCTCATGCTCCTCGATCGCTAGAGCGCTGTGCAACGTGTTATGAAGGGCCTCTGACTCACGTGTGTGTTCTCCAGTCGTCGCAGTAATATAGTGTAGCACGCATTCGTCGAACTTGTTGGTGCAACAGAAATAGTTCGAGGAATCCTTGATTCGTGGAACCAATAAAGTATTATAGGACAAGGAAAGGCTTCGCGCTGTTCTGACTACTACGTCAAGCTTGGTATGGGCTATTTATAGTCACCGGCTAGGCTCCGCATGCTGTTCTAATTCTAAGCATGGTGTGGGCTATTTATAGTCACCGGCTAGGCTCCGCACGCTGTTCTTACTACTACTGCAAGCATGGATCTACGTTACCATGGTGTAGGCTATTTTTAGCCACCGGCATAATACTTTCAGACCAAAATTAGGTAAAATTTTCTCAGACTGCTTGAGAAAATAGTTCGAGGAATCCGTTAACAGGTTCGACTTTGGCGTGAAAAAATTGTTAAGAAAACAGGAAATCATTCGGGACAATACAGGTTGTTCGAGGAATCCAGGAATTTGATGACCGCGTGTTCGACAAATGCGTGCTGCACTGTATTACTTTTACTCCCACTTTAGCACCGCTGACCATAGTAAATGAAGTTGAAAATACACTACGGCGGTGCTTAAGTGGGGGTAATATTAGGGAGACGACTTGGGCCAGGCAAACAGGGCTTCAAGTCGTCTTCCTATATAAGGCAGGTTTCTCAAAATGGGACCCAAAAATGATAACTTGAACTCTTCAATTAATCTTTCTCAAAGTCTAATTGATGAATCTGCTTAACATTTGGTTCATGTATAGCTTTAACATCAGAGATAGAAAAAACATAATATTGTGAAATTTGCTTTCAATTTGTATGTTTTGTGAATATTTTTTTGGTGCGAACATCAGCAATTGAGACTGCTGTCATTTCCCTCTTTTTAGTAAGTCCTTTTTCACCTTAAGGTAGATGAGGTCAACGACCTTTTATTCTGTTTTCTTTAATTCCATGTGAAAGAGAATTGTTCAAAGAAAATTTGTTTTATGATCTGGAGTGAAAGAAAACGTATTCCTACGGCCATTTATCATGTAAAAGACACGAAAAAAATCATAGGTAACTCTAAATGAGAGTGAGGATATCATTTTATAAGACTACTAGCAGTCTGCATGACCTTACGGCCCGACAAAAAATAGCGGTAGTATTGCGCCGAGCTATTTTCTCGTTGTTCACCTTGTGTAAGACTATTGAGAAATCATAAAATTTTTGTTTTTAAATTGTCCGGTCAGCTTTTTGAATATTTTGTCTTTGGATGTCCCTTATGTCCAGCCCGCTGATGTCCGCACAAAAATGTAGACGATGACCGGCCATCGGAAAGGAGAATGATCAGGTTAGATTCAGAGACCGTTCAGGTTAAATTCGGAGACCGTTCAGGTTAGATTCTGTTGCATTAGCAAAACCTGCTTTGGCCTATCGTGATTGAAACTTATGTAAAGAAGTCCAGCAATCAATAGGCTTTCATGATTTATTACGTTCTAATAAATAAAGACGAGATAATTGGCAATACAGGAGGTTTAGAAGTCCATTACAACGATAGTGACTCTCGTCTCCACTATGCACAGTCTTCTTCGCATAACAATACAATATTACTAAAAACGCATTTAAACGAGAGAGAGAGAAAATTTCAAGATTTGTCAGCCACCGCTCCCATCCCGTCCGTATTCCGCGAAGCAATTATCGATCGATAAAGACACAAGTTTGTGCTATTCTATTTATTAGGGCGCTATATAAGTAGTGAAGTTTACTGTACCGGTTTCAGCAGAATGGCACACACGATAAACCCGATACACGTAATAAGGATAGTATAAAGGCGTACAATCACAGAATTTTACAAAAAATGGGACAAAAAAGCATCGGTTTTCATCCATCCACACGATCCGGAATGCACGAGTCATCTGATCAACGGTAAGGCACCGGCCATGGACTCCACGCCCAAGGTGTCGGGAAACACAAACACAGACTTCACATCTTTTTGAGAAGTAGTGAAAAGTCAGGGAATTCTCTAAACCAGATGCCCAAGCGTTACATCACTAAATAAACGCCAGGGAAACCTCAGTTGACGGACCTGTGCAGTTCCACGTAACATTACGTCACTGGCGTTGAACCTAGAATTTTCACAGTTATGCCCCTTGACTGAAAAACATGACTTTTAAAAGCTAATTTACTCGCCTCACAGTCCTTTGCTATCTTTTAAAGTCATAGATCTGGAATCCTCAGGTTCTAAGCTTTAACATGGTATGTAACACTTGTAAGAAATATAACATACAAAAATGTACATTTTGACAAAAGAGGGAAATGGGGATGGACAATTTTGTGAAACCTGCCATAAGCACAACAGCGGGAAATACATGGCGGAGGTGCTAAAGCGGGAATAATAATAAAAGAGAGACGACTGACTTGGGAAGATGACTTGGAAACACTAGAGCAGGGCTTTTTGTTGTTTGTTTTCATGTAGAACTCCCCACACTTTCCTCAAGAAGAGGATAAAACTTAGAAACAGAACCAATTAGGAGGTAAAATAATAATATTATTATTATTCCCCGCAATCAGGAAACAAGAATTGCGTTGATCAGCTATTTCGAAGAAGGCAGACACAAGGAGTATAAATATATTCAAATATCGACATGGGAACACTGTTTCTTTTAATGCAAAACACCCCTTCCCACTCTCTCCCCAGGATAAGCTATGGAAATCTAATAAGACAAATGTATCTCTCAAGTCTCATTCCTGGAGTAAGGCCGAGAGGAGATAGGACCACAGAACAGAGATGTAGGGTATGCTTAGGGAGTGGCGAGAGTGAGGAGGAGCACCGCGGTCTTGTCATTTTTCAGACTCGGTCACGGAGGCTTGTGAGAGGAGAGGGAATCAGTATCACGATATGCTGGCCTACATCACGGTCAATTGGCCTGAGTCGACGAGAGAGAGTGTGAGCGCGATCGCATTGTTTTTTCAATGAGTCAGGTCGGCGATACACTGCGGACAGTATCGTTTCAATATTTTATACTGCCTGGCGGTGCTAAAGTGTGATGATGCCAAATAACTAAGGCCTTTAAGCTTGTTTTTACACGTGGCATCTTTTAAAAATTCATGAGCAAATTCTTGCATACTAAATGACATCTATCTTTTAAACGTAATAACAATCCGGTGCGAAACTCTGTCCTAGTCTTTGGTCATTGGCGTAATCTCTAGTCTCCCAAAACTATAATTCTGTTTGGAAATCCAGCGGTGATTTTACAGTTTAGCGGCGTAAAAGAAAGTGGGTAGAATTTTTACTTGTTGTGGTATCGGCTTAGATTTACACTTAGAGGTGAGACAGAAGATATCTATGCACAAACCCTTACCTGAACGCCCCCACACCATTCGCTCCACCATTGTGTGGGGGTAGGGGGTTCAGGGAAAGGGATTGTGGATAGATTTCTTCCGTCTAGCCCCTAAATGCAGATCTTAGCCGATACCGATGAGTACAAATTTGACCCATTTTCTTTTACACGGCTGAACCGTAAAGTTACCTCTCCAGCTATCAATTCTTGACTCTGATTGGTTCATGTTCTTCATCTTCCCCAAAAATACCACTCAGAAGACAGAATATGTATTTACAGACCATCATTATAGTTCACTCTGACCGTCGAAAGTCATTGCATCACTGCTGAAATACATTAGCCCGATGGAAAGCTTGTTCCAAAATACTTAAAAGCATGTGATGCTTTTAAAAATCTGGAATGCATATATCGACCTCAAACTGAAAGATCAATAACTACGAAACTGACACCGAAATACAGTAGTGACCGCCTAAATGCCCGGCCTTTGGGAAGCAGAGAAAACAGGCATTTAAGCAGAACATGCATTTAGGCGAAAGTAGGTCTGGGGCATTTGGGGGAACAATTTGGGGGATGGCGGAGTGGGATCACCACGATTCATAATCTTCATCTTAGATTGAAGACAATGGGCATTCAAGGATAAAGATGCATATCCAGATTGTTTGTTTTAGAAAAGTCATCAGTTTTATGAAAAATTAATTGCGAAAAATAGGGACACCTGGAAACCATTTAGCTCTGTGGTGGTGAGCGTGCGGATGGGTTGGCCATCGCTCACCACGAAGACCTGAAGGCACAATGGATATATGGCCAATGCAGGACAGGACAGGGGACCAATAAAATCGTTCACATCTTGTTCCTCGATCGCGGTGAGTGCCCAGTCTATTAAAAACGCCAGGTGATGTTATGCTTAGACATCATGAAAGAGCCGTGGCGGAATTCGGAAAACTTCAATTCTAATCACCTAATAATAAACGAGTGATCCAATGGGACAAAAGAAAGATGTGCTGTACAGTGGGTGGAGTTAAGAAAAAAGACTGTTCATCTTTTATTACAGTACATGTTGTATTTAATAGGTAATGAGGGTGATTACAATGCATGGCGCATTGTTGACGAGCATAAGCCCTATCAACGATGGGATTGCATATACGATGATAATAATAAAAAAGGAAGAATTGTTAATCAATTACCGACATAATTTATGATGATTTTGAGAAAATGACACTTGCAGTTGCTGTTGAGGCCTGGCATTTAGGCGAAAATCTTGGTTTTGAAACGGGGATTTAGAGAGACAATTTATATTTTTTTTAAATGGTTTCACTGAGATTGTGGGCATTTAGACAGAACAGGCATTTAGGCAGTCACTACTGTAGCAAAATTATTTGAGTTTAACAAAATTGAAAGAAGCTAAATGCCTTAGTATTTAAATCGTAAAATTCTTATTTCTCTTCTTATTTTGATGGGATTTGAACTAGAATTATTCTGTCCGAACATAGAGTTGATATATTTCTTAGACTTGACACAATGAATTCCATGATTTTGTATTAGACCGTGTCTAGTACCAACCAAGGTGTGAACTTTACCATAACATTTTAGGACACAAACAAAGATGAATTTCAATGTTTTGCTTTAGCTCAATAGACATGATAGAAGAAACATAAACCTAATGCAATGAACTTTATAAGTTCATGTATCACAATTTTTACAGAAATAATCACTGCCATTGTACTGAAATCATGGTCATTTCAACGTAGGTGATTGGTTCAAGAACATTAGGCGATTAAATTGAGATGATTCTGCCCAATCTCTGCCATCAAGGGAGTTAAAAAATAATGAGATTTGACACTCAACAAACATTCCATATTTGAATTATCATTATGAGTATTATAGTTTATACACATGTATCTTTGCTGTGACTCAGGCAGCAGAGCTCAAAGCGTTGTGCCACAGACTCCCTTTCCTAGAAGCCATGTGATGAGACTGGATTTGATGTTAAATCATGTATCTATACAGAAGAACTAGTTGTTTCATTTTCCCATGTCTATGTCATAGTTTGACACTTGTGGTCTTCGCCTAATGAGTCATCATGATGACAACTGTTTGTCTCAGACCCCTTTCCTCTTTTAACTGTCCATGTTGGCTAGCCATGCTGATCTTTTGTAGTTATAGACTACGCCAGACCGGATGTTTGATTTGAAAGGATGATTGAGAGGGTCATTTCAATAGTGTGCCTAAGTCACCATTACATCATTTACAGAAAAATGACAAAAACCATGGACTTTGGCACTGATGGCTTTGGGAATTCCAAATTGCAAACGTGATGTATTTTCATCATATCATTTTCACACTTTTCAGAAAGCATTATTTCCTTTTATTCCCTTGCATTATCTCTCTGTCTTGTTTTTCCACGAAAATGGACATAGGCACACTCTTGAAATGACCTCTTCAATTGTGAATAAACTTCACTCAGTTCTCATATATTGCAAGTGGGGATGGTAAAATTTTCAAAGTCTTTCATTTATTGTTTGGATTTACCTTTTAAACAAGCTTTCTGATTGATATTTCTGCTTTATGAATAAAAGTTTGATTGAATCCATTCAGATATATATAGCTTGTCAACTTAATATGTTGATAAAAGGCATTTTAAGAAAAAAAGAACAAGGAGGTGTTCTGAATAAAATCATCTTAACCATTCTCCGTTATAAATGGCATCTTCCATGCAAACAGTGTCGGCTTTATAATGTGTTGTCAGTGCTTGACAGAAGGATCATGTTGGCGTTTAAATATATGAATTTTGCTTTTTGATGAAATAGCTGCAATAAATTCAATAATATTTCTTAACTTACAATGGCTGCCTTATCTTATCATTTCTTTATTTTTCTATTCCATGTCTTTCTTAAATGTACATATTGATGTATGCATCAATGTTATACCATACTGGTTCACTAAGAATAGAGAGAGAGAGAGAGGGGAAATCTGCTGCTATATAATTAAACAGAGAATTTATTAAACTAGAAGGAATCGGAGGCTGAGAGTGGGATAGGGGAGATGAAACTGGAACAGTAAAATGGGTTGTTTCGTTGTATTTTCTTAATTTAGTAAGTTTGAATTTAATTTGTAATAATTTTAAATATTTTTTGCATTAAATTCTGTTGTGTTTTTTGTTTATTTTGCACCAGCATCACTGCCATGATATGGAGGAAAGACAACTGGATAGGTTTATCCTAGCATCGATAAGCATCATCTGAGCACTTGATCATCAGTTCAACGGACAATGGCTTTCAGCTCTATCTTTAAGAAAGCCAGCAGTCTGTTTGGACTTGGAACATCAGATTCCCTGAGACCGCCTCCTTTGGATGGAGAGATCATTTACTGTAAAAATAATGTCTGTGTTCATCCCCGGCGTCCTTGTTGCTGGATACGGAGCACCATCCGGGTTATCTGACTCTCAGAGCTCAACAGAATCGGGGTTTGATGATGTTTTTTATTTATTTCTTAGATTATGACAATTGTTTTGTTTTGTTTTAGAGAAGTATAGCTCAAACATGAAATATGGAAATTCACATTTTAAACTCTTTTTTGTTTCAAGTTTTATTTATTTATCATAATTATCTGAGCATAGTTTACTGTTACTGAGAATACTTATATATCGATAGTGAAAGTCACAAACTGTGTAAGTCCTAGTTTGGATGTTCTTAGAAAATCATTGAAAATAATGCTGTGCTTTGTTCAATCTATTTTCACAGACATACACGGTTTGCAAGTGTCAAAAACTAGACCCAATAGGGATACACAGATTGCTCATAGGGTTATTATATCGGTTTATCTTGGTTCTTGTGGCATGGAACATAGGGCTTCCTAAAGTTTAAAAAAGCAGAAAAAAGTGTTACTCATTTTAGACACACGCTTTGCGACTTTCATCGTCGATATAAAAGTAAACTTCCTTCACGGCCCTTACAGCCTATAGAGCCGTAGATTATCCCGGTTTCTATAGCATGAAGCGGAACAGATGACAATAATCACCTCTTGGCCAAGACGCTAGTCAGACGCAGTTTTTTACTCCCAAGCTAGTGCTTGTACCCATTTGCACCCAGGGATGTAAAAAAAATTTGTTTAAGGAAATCCTTTTTTTTTGTCAGTATCTCGAAAAATCCTTTCCTCCTACCTTCAATTTCATTATTTAGCCTTTGTTTTCTTTCACACCCGGGATTTCCTCCATTTTCCCAAGTAACAACCCCCCCCCCCCCCCAACAAATTTTGAGTCGCTAACTGCCCTTTCTCTTAACTTCTATGTTCATCAGATATCATCATCAGCATCATCTCGCAGTCCTTCATAGAAGCTGTGATGAGTAGGCGGGATTATTCTGCTCATGTGCAATGCTCTCACATCAGCAATTTTTAATCTGTTTATAACCAAGGAGCTGAGTATGCCTGCTCTAGGCTGATGGCTTGGTAGTTCAGATCTTGTGACCTTTTCTCAAATTTTGTGTCAGGTCTATGCTCTTCGCTGGTCGTCATAAAAGATGTGAAGGCTTTAACCTCATTCACTCCTTCCTTGCTCACCACATATCGTTTTCAATTGAGCCAGTTGATTTTCTCGTTGTTTTCATCTAACCTAACATTTTTGAGTTTATCTGCAATTTTTGAGACATCTAAAAAAGTCGTTTCTGTCCCATTTCTGTGACTTGATATTTTGGAGGGCTGTGTTTTGCATTTCTTATAGTTGCTGCCCACTGTGCAGTAGTACAACCACTCAAGTCTTTGCTCTCCCTGCTAATTCTTGAGTGAGCAGAGTCACTTTCATTTTCAGAGTGTCCTCTGACGAAGAAATTGTGCTCTATTTCAGTTATGCACGTTGATTGCACAACATACCATAGCATGGCCATAAAGTTGTTGTTTCTATTCTGACCTGAATAGGAATAAAAAAACAATACAACCTTTTTCTTTCGTTGCTCAGCTTGTTCCTGGAGGTACTTGAACACACAAGAGACAATTTCGATGGAACCTCTTTTGCTTGACTCTCGTTCCATATGTAATTCTTACCTTGTTTTGTCCCGACTGTGAAGT
Organism: Doris montereyensis; assembly: GCA_037039925.1. Lineage (NCBI taxonomy): Eukaryota > Metazoa > Mollusca > Gastropoda > Nudibranchia > Dorididae > Doris > Doris montereyensis. The sequence goes on along the minus strand of JAXRKP010000329.1, from coordinate 314,800 downwards.
TGTATGTATTCATTTTTCGCTTGTAGTACAAACAGGATTCATTGCTTTTTGATGTTGGCAGCACTTCTTCTAGGTCAAAGGTCGCTGCAGCTACATCTCCCCTGTTGCTTACTTGGGTTTTCATGGCCTCTTTATATTTCCGTATTGTTTCAACATCTTCTCGATGTCTATTATATTTCTCTTAATCATCCCGCCGATCTTCATCTGATTTTTGTAAAAATGTGCTGCAAAAATCACAAACATCTTTCTTGGGTCTATGAAATCCAATATTATAGAAACTGTAGAAAATATATTTGTAGATTGTCAAACTGCTTGACGTTTTTTCGATGCTTTTCCTCTGTTCACAGTATAGAGAATGCATTTTTGCAGACTATGCCCAGCTTCTAAATATCTCCTCTGTGTGTTTTGACGACAATAATGTGATTCGACAGTGGAAAAAGATTCAATGTGTTTTTTTTATTGCTTCTCTTTCTTCGTCATTCCGGTTCCATCTATTTTGATGTTTTCCTTTCTATCTTCAGCTGTCATTTATATACAGTTTTTCTTGACTAAAGCCGTTGTGACTCTTTTCTGATATGTCCAGAGTGTCCAGAAAGAATGTCTTGCACACTGACACATTTCCATCCTCCTTCGGCAATGACCAGGTCCGAGTATTCTTTCTTCTACTTTCCTTGCCTGTTGTCCTTTTTGGTAAGCTTTCCTTTATGTTCAAACTTAAAAGTCCCATTGACGCTGGTTGTCACCTAGTGCCCAAAATGTGTGGAAAATATTTTCCTTTCCTCTCGACAAAAGCGTTGATGACATTTAAGTTTGCATCCTGTGCCACATACAAGTTTTAGCAAAGTCTTCGCTGCACCACTTTTCCTTTCTTCGATATTTACTCTACTTGCCAGCTTCCTTTTCCCTTTCTCTTATTGCTTGTCAATTCTTCTTGAGGTTTTCTTTTTCTTCGTCCTTATGTTCCCAAGGATCTTCTTCTTTGTTTGAACTAATCCTAGGGTGGTATCAGTCAGACCTTGTGGATTTTCATGGGGTGGTTGATCTGAATTGTCTGGCAGATATTCAGTCAGATCTTTGTGGATTTTCATGGGGTGGTTGATCTGAATTGTCTGGCGGATATTCAGTCAGATCTTGTGGATTTTCACGGGTAGGTTGAATTGTATCATCTGGTGGATTTTCAGTCAAGCCTTGTGGATTTTCACGGGCTGGATGAATCGTTCTGGAGTCATAATCCGCTAACGTTTGATAATATAAGTGGCACTGAATCACTGTCATACTCCTCTTCATTGTTTTGGTCAAATGAGTTGATTAGTTTTAAAAGCTCCTCCTCGTCTTCCGTACCCCAATGAAGAGATTCGTCCTGCATCATAAGGCTATACTAGACCTAAAAATGTGAATGCTAAAGAAAACATCCCAGCTTGATCACTTTTGCACTTATAAACCTTTTCTCGACAGTGACGATTTAGTGCCTGTAGTACGGATTTGGCATCCGTGAAAAAGACTACCTTTGTGACATGTTGACTTTGTCTAACAGTTGTCTTGTGGTTTCCTCAATAGCAACTACTTCTGCTTTATAGTTTGTGCAAAGCTTGCCTGTTTAGTTTGATTTCCATCTGGCCAGACTATTAAACTTCCACAGCCTCTATCTTTGATTGCATCTTTGGTAAATCCATCAGTGTATACTTGAATCCATACTTGTGGGGGATAGAGCTCTGTAATGGCTTTGATGGCTTTGTGTTTGATTGTCTCTGGTGATTCTTGCATTTTGGTTGTTATTCCTTCTATGGTGTGGACCATACTCCCAAGCTCGACATGTAGCAAACATTTTTAGAGGTTCTTCATCTATCTGTGGGATTGATAATTCTCCCCTCAGCTGCTGTCTTGATTTCTCTATAAAGTTACTTCTTTTCAGTCTTTTTATTACTGGTTTATTCATCTTGTGGTTTAATGGGTGCTCTTTTAGTCTTTTTATTTTAATACACTGGATCAACATTTGTGTGTTTCTTCTTTCTTCCTAAGTGTGGGTACCTGTTTGTGATTCCATTGTCGCGGTAGGTGTTGTTTGCATTGCTCCTGTTATTATCCTGAGGCTTTGATTTTGGACCACTTTGACCTTTTTGAAAGTTTGATGCTGCTGTGGTTCCCCATGCTGCTGTGGTTCCCCATGCTGCTATCTCCATGTATTCTAGAAGTGGGTGGACATATGCTGTGTAGGTCTTCTTGAGGACTGATTGATTGGATCCCCATTCTGTTCCTGCCAGTTTTTTCAGTAGTGCACTTCTTTTTATTGCTTTCTCTTGCGTTTTTTCCACATGTGGTTTCCAGGTCAATCTTTGGTCAAAGGTTACTCCAAGATATTTAGGAGTATCATCCTTCTCCAAAAGCCTTGTTCCTATTTTCAGTTTGGCTTGTTGATATTTGGTAGAGAGACTGAAGACTGAATAGGTTGTCTTGCAGGCATTTACAGACATGTACCATTTCTTTGTCCATTCTTCCAAGTAGTTCAGTGTTATCTCATCTTTCCTTGAGCTGTGCAGACCTTGTCTTCTGTGCTGATGAGGGCTAAGTCATCTGCATAAATGGATCCCTTTACTCAGGGGGATAACACATTTTCTAAGTCATTCCTGAATATCAAGAATAATGTCGATGAGAGAACTCCACCCAGGGGGAACCCGTGATTGAGGATTGCTGTCTTGCTTCTGGCCTTTCCAATATTCACTGTTGCTTTTCTCCGGTTTAGGTATTCCTTTATCCAGGTATACACATTTTCGATTTACTCTATTTTCAATAGTTTGCTCAACATCCAGTTCTCCATACTCAGTCAAACGCTTTTTTTTCCATGTCTACCCAGACAACTAATGTTTGCTTTTTGTTCTGGTAGCCTTCTTCAATTTCTTGAGTTATATATGTCACTTGGTCTTCCGTTGATCTGTATTTTCTAAATCCTCCTTGCTCTTCATTAGAATGTTTTTACTCTCAAGGAACCACGTGAGTCTTGCATTGATTATCCTCTCCATTAATTTGCATAGACAGCTGGTCAGGCTGATTGGGCGATAACTGATGGTCTCGTTTCTGGGTTTTCCCTGTTTGTGAATAGGTGTGAGGACAGCCTTTTACCCAAGTGGTGGTATTTTCCCATGTTTCCAGCTACTGTTAAAATTTTGTAGAAGTTTCTTTATGGGCAAAATCCTTCATATCTTATATTTCTACATCTCGTTTACAGCTGTCCAGGCCAACTTTGATCCTGACCTGGATTCCCAATACCACCCTGAAAAAGAATCCACACAGCATTGAAAGCAGCCCCATAAAATCACATTCTTCCACTCCAAAAATCAGCCCGAGGCGCAACCCCAAGCAAGAGTTTGCAAAGTCCGATGACTCAATGACGCTAACCCCATCACCGTCTCCTTCGTCATGCCCAGGACTCGCTCTATCATGATGACCGCAGGCGAAAAAAATTTAGCAACGATTCAAATAGTGTTTGTTCAGAAGTCTCTCTCGGCTCTGTGAGTGTAGATGAGTCAAACTTAAGTGAAGAACTTTGTAAAGACAATGAGAGGCGCAGTTCAAATTGTCGGTCTCAAGCAGATTCCGGTTTAGGAGCCGGATGAGTTGAGCCACTTTAGGACTGTTGATCAGTATTTACAAAACAACGAGAAAAATCTTGCCATGGAGGTAGGCCGGCTCGTGTTGGGCTTCGGGTGAACGATCTCAATTGTGAGAAAGGCCAGCGGTCGGATTTGAAAAATTTAAGTGGCCTGAAAGATGTGGGTCCTAAATCGGATGATTTCACCTCAGAAGAGCAGTTGGCAGCCATGTTGAATCGAAATAAACTTCACTCAAAGTTGAAAGATAAAAGTGATGGGCGTAAGTCACATTTTGCTTCTGATTTGAATTTGTTTACGGCCTTTTCATATAAGTTGACTTATTTTGATTGAAGGTAGTATTTTGAGTTGCCATAGATATTGCGTCCATCTGACTTTAACTTGTGCTTTGTAAATTTAACTAATAATGTATGATAATGCATTTATACAAAACAGGAAGAGGGCATTCTTCAGTTTCTTTTATTTTCTTATCAATATATGGAATTGTAGTTACAATAGGAGCTCTATAAATTGTGTGAAGAATTAACAATTAAAAAGAACATAATGTGTTTTCAAGTGTTCGATTTAGAATTTCAGATTAAGACAAAAATGTTTTATTGTATATGTTTGTGCTATATACATGTATACTGTCTTGTTTTGCTGTGTAGCTTCAAACCTGTCAGCATTGAGATCAAGGAGACAGCCTTGTGGTGGTTACAGAACCCTGTCTAGTGACGAAATCAGATCCGAATATAAATCGTGATGAGAACAAATTTGAGACGAGCAGCTCGCAGTCTGCCCGATGCTGACAACGCCAGTCTCAGCTCCAATTCTACCAACCAAAGTCCCTCCAGTTTTCAGTCGCAAACAGTGGTGGTGGATGGGATCAACAGTTCAGACGGGGTGCCTATTCCCCACAGAAACTCAAGGGTATGAATATTGAAACTAACTAGGGATTAAACTCTTAAACATTAAATTATGTGGGCACTAAAACCCTGTGTATTCTGATCCTGAACGTTCAACCCAATCTTGGATTCTTGAGAATAACTCAATTGATTTTAAATTTTCAAAGTCTAAAATTCACTCTTGCATATCTTTGAGAAGATTTTATCTCAAATAAAGCTGCTTAAAGGTAAAGATGGATTTATTCATTAGATCGATTTTCCTTCCAACTCTTTGCTACCAGTGGCAAACCAGGACCCTCAAAAAAGTGCACCAAAGCAAAATCACAGCATGCAAAATTAATTGTCTCAGAAAGACGCTAAACATCACAAAAAGAGACATATAAAGAAATGAAGATGTAAGACAACAGGTGGGCGTAGAATCAAGGATGCAGTGTGTTGAGATACAACAAGTCAAATGGTTTGGACACGTCATGATCATGGGGCCACAACAGCCAGCCTCAAAGGCATGCAACATGAAGTTTAACAGACTCAAGACAACAAGAAGACCAGGGGAAAGATGGATCAACAGAGTCAAAGAGACCCTCCAAAAAGACAACATGTCGATCCAAAAGGCAACACACCTGGCCCACGCCAACAATTGCATCTTCCCCTTGACACCTTGCGGTATAAGAGGACAGAAACGGTCAAAGTAAAATATCCCCTCTCAAGTGCAGGCTCACAGATTATGCTGTATTTTTAGAATATCTCTTAACGTGTGATTGCAGTAAAAATGTATTTTTGTTGATAAAGGAAAATTACTGTTTTTAAAAGTGCACACAATTCCTAGCCATCTTATCATTTCGTGTCTTTAGTAAACTTTACAATGAGCTTTTCATATAAATTACCACATTACGATTGTTATTTCAGTGCTTAGATACACTTTTTTTTTAAATTTTTTTTTATTTCAGGACGGTTTATCTTTAGCTTTACCTCACATGGCGGGTCCTCCGCCCAACAGTCCGGCTGTCACCCGGGCATCAGCATCACTAAATCACGGTCTTCCTCCTCATCATCAACCACCACGTCAGGTCCAGATTCCAGACCAGCTACCCCACCCTCATCCGACGGAGAGTCTGTACGAAACTGACATCTCACGATTTTGTCTGGTCTAGTATACATACAGATGCTCTGTTCATATCTTTGTTTCTTTTTTGTCAGGGAATACATTTTGATGACAGGAATAGAAAACCTCTATGGTCTCTTTTTTGTTCTCTGTTTCTCTCTGTGTATTAATCTAATTTTTATTCTAGATTTACATTTAAGCTACTTTTTTGTTTCTTTTTTTTTTTTGCTGAATTTTCCCTGTTAATACGGTAATATTATCTAATCCAGATCTAGTTTAGAATACTCACGTCGATGAGTGTTGGTTTTAGTCAATCCACAGGTCAGTACTGTTTTTTGGCAGAAAATATTATTTTTTTATACCAGAAATACTGTTTTCTGTCAGAAAATACAGTTTTCTTTTTTTATACCAGAAATACTGTTTTTTGTCAGAAAATGCTTTTTTTTTTTATACCAGAAATACTGTTTTCTGTCAGAAAATACATTTTCTTTTATACCAGAAGTAGTTTTTTGTCAGAAAATACATTTTTTTAAATATCAAAAGTACTGTTTTCTGTGAGAAAATAGTTTTTTTTATACCAGACACAGAAGTATTGTTGTTCAGATTCCTCGGGTTGGCAGCTCTGGTGTTAATAACGGTTCTAAAGTTGTGACACATTTGAATATAACTGAAGAGGAGTGCCTTATTTCTATAACAAATATGTCACATTTTCTTCCCCCCCCCTCAGTTCCCTCATCTCCCTCCGAAGTTCTCTTGAGGAAGCCCCCCGAATCCCCCTCTAGCAACGGCAGCACCTCAGGCTATGACCACAACATGATGTTTCCTGAGAGTGCCATGACTCTAGCCACGTCCAACAACAAAGAGAGAAAAAGTGCCAAAGATCAAGTGTGCGGTGTTTTTTCAGTTGATCTAGGTAACATTTCGCTGTTAGTGTTATGGTCAACATTTGTGACACACAAGAGTCATTCTACTTCTCAGCTTGATATATATCGGGGCGGGGCGCTATACAAGAACTATTCATTATTATTATTATTATTATTATTATTATTATTATTATTATTATTATTATTATTATTATATATTATTATGTGAAGTTTGCATCGTGGAATAGAAAAGCTCACTTCAAATCCATATGTGTTTTTCACCAGGACTATTGGTTTCAGCGATAGTTTAGATAATACGGATTGCCTTAGAGACAAAAGATTGCGAGATCATTGAAAGGATGTAAGTTGATATTAGGACTACGATATGTGTAATATTTATTTCCTGATTTGTCAATATATTCAAATGCTAAATCATTCTTTTTTACCGAAATTGAAGACTGTCAAGAGGCTAGGACTAACTTTCAGTTGACATCTGCATTTTCACATTTTCTCAGCCTCTTAGTTGTCTAAAGTGGCTCGGGTGGCCAAATAGTTGAGCTGTGGGAGTGGGGATCATGAGGTCCCGGGTTTGAATCCTGGCAAATCTAGCTCCCCATTCAACCCAGGTGCAAATGGGTACAAGCACTAGTTGGGGAGAAAAATCTGCGTCAGACTAGCATCCTGTCCAGGGGTTGGTTGTGATCACCTTTTCCGCTTCAGGCTATTGAAACCGGGATGAGCTCCGGCTCTATGGGCCATAGTGGCCTTGAAGGAACTTTACTCTAGTTGTCTAAGTATAGACAGGAAAATAAGCTAAAGCAATGAGACTGTAAAGCCCACTTAGGGTGACACAATTTAAATGATAACTCATTTATCCTAGGAAACCACCATTTTGCCTCAGCCAAGGAATTTTATCCTTTCTTAAGAGGTTTTTGCTTGATTTCAGTATTTTATTCAGCCAAATTGATGTATTCTTGTGGGCATCTTCATCATTTCATCTCTCGTCCATCAAGCTTTCTTAATAGCAATCTATTCCAGTCGCTGGGTAGGTGTTTTTGGTTGAATCAAAGAAACATTAATGTGAAACTCTGCCATATTTTTTCCCCCAGGTCAGATGCGATCCCTACGCTTGTTTTACAATGATGCCGCCTGTACTCAAGGCCAGGTGGTTATAGCCAGCAGGGAAAGCCAATATAAAATTTTACACTTTCACAACGGAGGACTTGACAAACTGGCTGACATTTTTGAAGATTGGAGTTTATTTGCTCAAGAAGTAGACGAGGTTGGTGAAAATACTTGGATGCTTATTTTTTAAAAGTTTCACAAATGTTTGACACGTTCAAATAGAAAATGCACATGATCCTTCTCCTCCTATGTGGTATGATTCTGAATGCTCTGTTTTTATTTCAGGTGGGAGAAGGTGATAAACCGTGACCGACAGTTTTTGGTGGTGAAACCGCATTTGTCAGATGACCAGTGCCACCCAGAGGAACACGTTTACTCATTGGTCAACGAGGAGATTTGGCAGGAGTACATGATGCCAGATGGCGCATTTGAAAATGTTTTCCATTTAAGGAAAGTAAGTAAAGAAGTTTACTGTCGTGTCCACAAAGAATGAAAACATTCGGTTGTATATCGTATAATATGTCGTCGATCTGAGAAAAGATTAATAATATTTACTCTTGATTATAAGTTGATTCGGGTTTCTCAAGACTACATGTGTAAACACTATGCTGTCTTAGGTTTTTGCTGACCTTTTCCTTTTGTTTATTTCAATTTGCTTTTCCCCCTTTAAGCTTTTTGCTTGATCACAAATTTGAATTTAAGACCTAATCTGGCTTGCAGTTATGAAACTTTGTCCTGTTACACCTGCCATGTCAGCAGTATGCAACTTTCTTCATTCATAGATTGAAATTAGAAAAAGGGTTGAATTTTTTAAGATGATGAAGATGATGTAACAGGAAGTGAAGGTTGAAACTCATTTATGAAATAATCATGCTATCCCAGTTTTCAAAGGAAACAGGAAAAGTTTTGTAAATGTTAATTTGATGCACACTTCATGTTGTTTGTTTTTGTTTTGTGTTTAAACAAGGTGATATTTTTTGGCGGCATTGACCCAAGTTTACGCCCGAAGTGTGGCCGTTTCTGCTCCATTACTATCCTTTTGCCTCCACTCATGAGGAAAGAGAACATATCCGCAACGACAAGTTCATCGAGTATCAGAACATACGCAAAGTCAGGTTAGTGATGATGCTATTACACATGAAAATAACAACATTTGGATCCAGTACGAATGATAAAGGACACGAAGGATGACTGATTTTTCCAATATAGAATGTCTGAAGGCAGTCATAGCATTATGTCTGAGATGATTGGAATTTTTTGCTGGGTTTTGCAAACTTCATCACCAAATCTTCTATCCCTTGTCATTTTCATACCTATCTCATGCTTGTAGGAAATGTTTGATGACGCTATGTGTTTTTACAAAAAAAAATGTTTTATAGTAGGTAAAAGTTATTAGACTCAGGAGTGTCTTTAACATTTGTTGTGTCTTGTAATGGGGATGGGGGGAGACTTGGTAGTCCAGAGGCAAGGTATTGGCCTCGCAACCCAAAGGTCATGGGTTTACGCCCGCCAATGGTTAAACATTTTTCTCAAGTTGTTTTTTTTAGTAAAATCTACCCCTGGTCCTTGTAGCTGAATTGACACCTAGTCCCATCGGAGACGGGAGATAAAAAGGAGGTCCCATATGCAGATCACAACACACTGTGCACATTAAGAATCCCTTGGCTGTTTACAGGGCAGTCTAGGCAAGATTAAAAATCTTACCAAAAATCCAGAGATCACCTTGGTTGTGGATGTGGGTAAATCAAATCGAAGTATCTTGTAATGATCAGTCCTACTTCTTTCCTTCTACTGTTTGACTTATCTTTCATCTTGCTGTTTCTCTGATTCACCTTTAGATCCCTGCATATGGTAAAAGTAAGGATTCTTTAAGGCCATTACAGCCTGTAGAGCCAGAGCTTATCCTAGTTTCTGTAACATGACGCGGAATGTGATAAAAATCACCTCCTGGACAGGAGAGGTTGTTACTCCCAAGCTAGTGCTTGCACCCCTTTTCACCTGGGTCCAGTGAGGAAAATGCGTGTTACATCATGTCTTTCCCATGGAACACAACATCAGGTCTAGCTTTGCCAGGATTTGAACCTAGGACCTCATGATCCCAAATCCGGCAGCCTAACCACTCTGCCACTGACGCTACAAATATAGTGCATATGGCGGACTGAGTAAATTTCAGTGAAACAAATCTCAAGGAAAAAACTGTGGGAGTATAATCTTCTCTTTTAATCTTTAATTTCCTGTATCGACCCACACCACCCGATGGTGTATTATCCAGATTTCCTCTCCAAATTCACATAATATTGGTTCTCCTCTTGAGGGAAATGCAGAAGAAACTAATATTAAACTTGATTATGCTGATGATTTTGTGCCAGATCTAGATCTGGATACCGATAGAATGACGTGTTGAACTCCAATTATGAACGCATTGAAAGTGAAAGTAGACCTGTTGGGTGTGATCTACACTGGTTCTCCCAATTTTGAGCGTTTTATTAGTTTTAATTTCTTAGTAGAACCATTTCTCATCAATTTAACTGGACACATATATATATATATTATTTAACTTGTTAATAGAATTTCTTTGAAGGGATTGTGTCCTCAATTTTCTTTGCTGTGCTAAACTTTTGTGAGTGTGGTCCAAAAGTTTGCAAGAGTCATTGTCCTTACCGTGGATAATATCACTAATAGATAATCAGTAATGATAATAAAATTTAAAATCCTACCAAAAGCCTCAAGTTGTGGATGCGGATAAAGTCGAATTAAATCAAATTTTACAACTTTGTTATATTCATCTTTGTTTCTTAATTTTTGTATTTGTTTTCACACCTATTTTAAATCAGTGTTCCTAGAACTAAAAAGCAAGCAGGGTCTAGATCCTTCTCCCACTTTGCAACCATTGCTTGGAACGACTTGCCTCTGGTTATCAGAGAAACACCCCCCCCCACTCTCTCTCTCTCTCTCTCTCTCTCTCTCTCTCTCTCTCTCTCTCTCTTTCTCTCTCTCTCTCTCTCTCTCTTTCTCTCTCTCTCTCTCTCCTCCCTCCCTCCCTCCCCTCTTTCTCTCGAGGTTGTTAAAAAGAATTTAAAGTCATTTCTTTTTGTCAATTGAAAAGACTTGCCTAGTTCTTCTGAAGGCGATTCTTTATTGTCGCCCTTTGCCCGCTTTAAGATTGCTTCATCTGGTCATCGTTGAGCAGTTGTATAGCTGAAACCCATTTGTAATATCAGGTTCATGTGTATTGCCTATATTATCATTACATCCACATAACCTTTTTTCGTCCATGTTGTGTAATTTAATGTACAGTGCCCTAGAGCTGGTTCTGTCGAATGAGGTATGTGCACTCTATAAATATCCTTATTTAAAAATTACTATTATTTATTATTTGTTTTCAGGGAATCCATGGGTCCATCTGCTCAACAGCACTTCTGGCGAACGATCCAGTGTATTGTGGAGAAAGACGTTGTACGCACTGACAGATCTCATCACTATTTCAGAGGAGAACAACCCCAATATTGAAGTGCTGAAGTAAGTCTGAATGACAATAACAAACTGGTTTCCTGTGATCTAATTTAACCTTTAATGGAATATTCAGTTTTCATGGTGACATTTTGAATCTGAAATGACCAAATGTTAAGTCATTCAGGGAGATACTGGTATGGGTTGGGGTTTTTTGGTTTTGTTTTAATATATATGGTGTGCTCATGAAGACGCATTGTGAATGATATAAACTTAGCCACATATCTATATATTGTAGATAAATATAAAGTTGATTTTCTCTACCTTTGAGTACAGTTAAGTCAGGAAGCACTGCACCCAAAACCGCCATATTTTGTATGTAGGTTTAAAATAGTCTGCTTTAAGTTTTTATGATATTAACTTGGATCAAGTCAGTATTTGACTTAATGGCAAAAAGATTGTTAGCCTGTGATCTAGGAAACTTTGTTGTTACTCATTCGTTGAATTCTGGTCGTTACAATAAAAATCCTGCATAACCTCAGTATCGAGTACTGACTTGATCTAATAATCATACTTGATATCACCCTTACCAGATACAGTGGTTTCTGAGTTGACTGCAGTTAGAGTTTAGAGACCCAGCTTTGTTATAAAGACAAATCATAATCCTCCATTTTCTCTGGGCATGCTTGTTTATGTGCACAGTGTACAGTGTGTGCACCAATAACTTCTGTGTCTCACTCCTAGATGTCAACCAAAAGGTATTAGATTTGAGCCCCGCCAACAGTTGAAAAATTTTCTCGAGTTTTTCGAGCAAAATCTACCCCCTGGTCCAGGTAGATAGATTGACACCAAGTCCCATCGGAGACGGATGATAAAAAGAAGGTCCCGCGTGCACGTTAAAGATTCCTTAGCTGTTTACAGGGTAGTCTTGGCAAAATTTAAAATCTTACCAAAACCCCGAGATCACCTTAGTTGTGGATGTGAGTAAATCAAGTAAAATCAAAACCTGTGTGGCAGTTGGCGAGCACTACTGGTTGGTCTTACTTCTTTCCTTTCACTCGTTCACTTGTACTTTATCTTACTATTTCCTCTTAATTCACCCTGAGATCACCGCATACGATGAACAGGGTAAATTTTAATCCATCACTCCTGTGTGTATCAAGTTTTGCTCTCTACCATGTAACTGAGTTGGGGTGGGGTTTTTTCACCCCCACAGGCACATTTTGCTGAACTACGCTGTGGCCAACCCCAGCATGGGCTACACCCAAGGCATGTCCGACCTTCTTGCACCGGTGCTGGCGGCTGTTCAACAAGAGGCGGAGGCCTACTGGTGCTTTGCCGGCCTCATGACCAAAACGATCTTCGTCAGCTCTCCCACCGACAGCGACATGGACCAGCAACTTGTGAGATTCGCTTTGGTTTCTTGTTTTGTCTTTATGGGATGAGATGGGATCATGTTAGTGCTGTTGTATTAAGTCACATTGATTATTTATATTTAACCCTTTCATGTTTACATTAAGCGGCGGCCATCTTGCTCTGTACGTTTAACTTCCTCTCTGCTATGGCAACCCGGTTAGTTTACCTTTTTCTGACTTCCTGCCAGCTGATCTTCACAAAAGAATGCGGATCGGTCTGCACTTTCGCACCACTACCCTCAGTTGGTCACGTGAAGCTGCCCTGACCTTTAATCTTGCATTCTATTCTAAATTTAGAACATTAGCATAATTTATGTGACCAATTAGAGCCAACAAAAAAAGAGGTGTGTCACTTGTCAGCTTGAACAATGCGAGCCTGTATTGGCTGGTGTTGGTGTCTGTCGCTTTGAACTTTCAGCGGGGGCTTTGCGCATGTCGTTTTTTATAAGTTTAAACGCTTAAGGGTTAAAATGCTCTAAACCACAGGACATGAGATCATGATAACTCTATTTCGATATAGTTTGATTTTTAATAGAAGATCATATATAATAAAGCATATTTATCATAGTTTAAGTAATTCAGCACAAGTGCTTGCCAAGAGCATTTACTTGGAATGCTTTGGTCATCACTTTGCCAGTTATTGCTAAATTACAGCAAGTTGTCATTTTTACATGTTGGATCATACCAATGCTATAACTATATTCTTTTTTACCTTTTACTATTACTTTGGCTTCATATTTGTCGCTGAATGTGAGAATCAGGAAAATTGTGAAAGATTAGTTTTTCAGTTTTCATCTGGAGAATATATCGAAATTACAAATTTGATTCAGAATTATAGAAAATCTCATAGATATTGGAGCCTTGCCAATTAGTATGCAATCGCGTATTTCAGTACACAAAACCGGAAAGAATATGTAAATATGCGATAGAATGTCTTCATACCCATTTTTCACAAACACAATAAGTGAAAAAGATGGCAGCTGATGTTGCTAGCTGTAATTTTTGTTTAAAGAAAGCCAAAATCAATGGCAAAGATTCAGAGAGATTGTCTTGGATGTAAAGAAAACACTATTCAGAGTTCACAAAACTACTGTCACTTCTTTATTTAGGCCTTCATGAATATCTCTGTTATATCACCTAATTTGAAAGGCTTTCATGGTGTTGGTGAATTTGAAAGAGAATTTAAGGAGATGACTAAGAAATTCAAGGGATTCGGTAGTCTAAAGGCATGGTGTCGGCCTTTCTACCAAAATATTGTGGGTTCACGCCCAGGGGTTGGAAAGTTTCCTCGAGGTTTTACTTTGTGAAACCTACATCCTGGTCCAGGTAGGTCGATCGATACCTTTACCCATTGGAGACGGATGGTAAAAAAGAAGGTCTCTTGTACAGATCACAACACCCTGTTCACGTTAAAGTTCCTTTGGCTGTTTACAGGGCAGTATGGGCAAATTTAATGATCCTACCAAATACTCTTGAGATCTGTTTAGTTGCTGATGTGGGTAAAATGAAATCAAAAGACTAACAAATTCAAATTTTTTCTCCCCAGGATTACCTGCGTGAGTTGCTACGTGTAACGCTACCAAAGTTTCATTATCACCTGAAATTACTTGGCCAAGATGCCCTAGAGTTGTTATTTTGTCATCGGTGGGTATACACTGTTATAGAAATATTCATGTGAAATTTTTGGATTTTATTTTATATTTCAGTTTCTCAATTCCTTGAACAATACTGCACAACAGGAATAATCAGAAAGTGACAATGGGTCTGATATAGAGATAGACAATGCTGAGATGAGTGATGAAAATGACAGAGCCGATGAAAAGTGATAATGATGAATTATGGACACAAAACAGGGAAAAGAATTAGGAAAATCAGTGAAAATATAAACCTTCATTGTTAAATTTTATTTTTTCTAAATATTTATTTTATTAAAAGCATAACAATGTATACATTTTCTGAAAGCTCATTTATTTTTTTCCATAGCATTTAATTGATTGTAGCATATTAAAATTAATTTCTTAAATAATGAAGTCGTTAATAATTTAGAGTTACATCCCTTTGCTTTACTATTCAGGATTAAAAATTTGTCGCCTCCTTAGGGTGGAATGAATTACGCCTGGTATTCCCAACAAGGAGTCCTTTCTTACCATTGATCTTCTCTTTGTCGCAGATGGATCTTGCTCTGTTTCAAGCGGGAATTTTGTGAGGAAGATGCGCTGAGGATCTGGGAGGCATGCTGGGCACGCTACCAAACGGACTACTTCCACTTATTTCTGTGTGTGGCCATCGTGGCCGTGTACGGAGATGATGTCGTAGATCAGCGGCTGCCTGCGGACGAGATTCTCTTGCATTTCTCCAGCCTGGCTATGCACATGAACGGTCAACTGGTTCTCAAAAAGGTGAGCACTTAATTCTTTCCTCTTTGGGACATACGAAGTGTGTCAGAAATAATTTTCAAACTGGTGTCACAAAAGATATATTTCAAATCCAAACTACAAACTACAAGTTTTTCCTTTCAAAGTAATCCCCCTAGAGTTAAACGCGCTTCCCAGCTTGTCTGTCAGGCCTCTTTGCACTCCTAGAAAGATCTCATCTTTGTCGTCACGGCCATCTTAATGTCGTCCACATCTTCAAAATAGGTCCATGTCTTCAAAACAGATCCTCTTGGTAACCCTTTTGAGCTTTGGGAAGAGGAGACAATCCCACAGAGCCAGGTCGGATGAGTAGGGAAGTTTCTCCAGCAGTGTTGTTCTCGGCCAGCTACTGTTGGATTCCCATGGCATTGTGAGCAGGCGTGTTGTCATGGTGAAGCAGCCATGAGTTGTCCTGCCACAACTCTCGCCTCTTCCCGCGCTCTGATTGAAGCAAATGCCGCAGGATTTCTTTGTAGAATACGCTGGTTGATTTGTTTGGACCTATTTTTCCCTCATTCCAAAGTGAATGAAAACTTGGTAGTTTGTAGTTTGAATTTGAAATGTATCTTTTGTAACACCAGTCCTGCAAATTTTCTGACACATTTTGTATATCACTAGGGCTAGTTGACATTCTAGTGTCTTGAGTCAATGGGTTGTTGGGTTTTTTTTTGCTTCTTTCGTCTCTTTTTGTGCTTTCTTTATCATCAGCCTTCTCTTCCACTCATGAGATCATTTTTTGGGTCAAATAAGGTTCATTGATCATGTTGGATGGGGTTCATTGATCATGTTGGATGGGGTTCACTGTTTACGTTGGATAGGGTTCATTGATCATGTTGGATGGGGTTCATTGATCATGTTGAATGGGGTTCATTGTTCACGTTGGATGGGGTTAATTTTTTCAAGTTGGATGGAGTTCATTGATCTTGTGGGACAGGGCACATTGTTCACGATCGATGGAGTTCATTTTTTCAAGTTGGATGAGGCATATTATTCACGTTGGATGGGGTTCATTGTTTTCACGTTGGATAGAGTTCATTGATCATTTGAGGTGGGGCATATTGTTTTCATGTTGATGGGGTTCATTGATCATGTGGTGTGGGGCACATTGATCACATTGGATGGGGTTCTTTGTTTTGACTTTGGATGGGGCACATTGTTCACGTTGGATGAGGTTCATTGTTTTCACGTTGGATGAGGTTCATCGTTTTCATGTTGGATGAGGTTCATTGTTTTCATGTTGGATGAGGTTCATCGTTTTCATGTTGGATGAGGTTCATTGTTTTCATGTTGGATGAGGTTCATTGTTTTCATGTTGGATGAGGTTCATTGTTTTCATGTTGGATGAGGTTCATCGTTTTCATGTTGGATGAGGTTCATTGTTTTCATGTTGGATGAGGTTCATTGTTTTCACTGTTGGATGAGGTTCACTTTGGATGAGGTTCATTGTTTTCATGTTGGATGAGGTTCATCATTTTCATGTTGGATGAGATTCATTGTTTTCACTTTGGATGAGGTTCATTGTTTTCACTTTGGATGAGGTTCATTGTTTTCACTTTGGATGAGGTTCATTGTTTTCATGTTGGATGAGGTTCATTGTTTTCACTTTGGATGAGGTTCATCATTTTCATGTTGGATGAGGTTCATTGTTTTCACGTTGGATGAGGTTCATTGTTTTCACATGAGGTTCGTTGGATGAGGTTCATTGTTTTCACGTTGGATGAGGTTCATTGTTTTCACGTTGGATGGGGCACATTGTTTTCACGTTGGATGAGGTTCATTGTTTTCACGTTGAATGAGGTTCATTGTTTTCACGTTGAATGAGGTTCATTGTTTTCATGTTGGATAAGGTTCATTGTTTTTCATTGTTTTCACGTTGAATGAGGTTCATTGTTTTCACTTTGGCACTTTGGATGAGGTTCATTGTTTTCATGTTGGATGAGGTTCATTGTTTTCACGTTGGATTAGGTTCATTGTTTTCACGTTGGATGAGGTTCATTGTTTTCACGTTGAATGGGGTTCATTGTTTTCACGTTGGATGAGGTTCATTGTTTTCACTGTGGATGAGGTTCATTGTTTTCATGTTGGATGAGGTTCATTGTTTTCACGTTGGATGAGGTTCATTGTTTTCACGTTTGATGAGATTCATTGTTTTCATGTTTGATGAGGTTCATTGTTTTCATGTTGGATGAGATTCATTGTTTTCATGTTTGATGAGGTTCATTGTTTTCACTTTGGACGAGGTTCATTGTTTTCACGTTGGATGAGGTTCATCGTTTTCATGTTGGATGAGGTTCATTGTTTTCACGTTGGATGAGGTTCATTGTTTTCATGTTGGATGAGGTTCATTGTTTTCATGTTGGATGAGGTTCATTGTTTTCACGTTGGATGAGGTTCATCATTTTCATGTTGGATGAGGTTCATTGTTTTCACGTTGGATGAGGTTCATTGTTTTCGTTGGATGAGGTTCATTGTTTTCACGTTGGATTCATTGTTTTCACGTTCATTGTTTTCACGTTGGATGAGGTTCATTGTTTTCATTGTGAGGTTCATTGTTTTCACGCGAATTGGATGAGGTTCATTGTTTTCATTGAATGAGGTTCATTGTTTTCACGTTGGATGAGGTTCATTGTTTTCATGGTTCATTGTTTTCACATTGAATGAGGTTCATTGTTTTCACGTGGATGAATGAGGTGAGGTCATTGTTTTCATGTTGGATGAGGTTGTTTTCATTGGATGAGGTTCATTGTTTTCACGTTGAATGAGTTTGATGAGGTTCATTGTTTTCACTTTGAGCACTTTGGATGAGGTTTATTGTTTTCATGTTGGATGAGGTTCATTGTTTTCATGTTGGATGAGGTTCATTGTTTTCATGTTGATTAGGTTCATTGTTTTCATGTTGGATAAGGTTCATTGTTTTCACGTTGGATGAGGTTCATTGTTTTCACTGTGGATGAGGTTCATTGTTTTCATGTTGGATGAGGTTCATTGTTTTCACGTTGGATGAGGTTCATTGTTTTCACGTTGAATGAGGTTCATTGTTTTCACATTGTTTTCATGTTGGATTAGGTCCATTGTTTCATTGTTTTCACTTGATGAGGTTCATTGTTTTCATGTTGGATGAGGTTCATTGTTTTCATGTTGGATGAGGTTCATTGTTTTCACGTTGGATGAGGTTCATTGTTTTCACTGGATGAGGTTCATTGTTTTCATGTTGGATGAGGTTCATTGTTTTGTTTTCACGTTGTTTTCATGTTGGATTAGGTTCATTGTTTTTCATGTTGGATGAGGTTCATTGTTTTCATGTTGGATGAGGTTCATTGTTTTCATGTTGGATGAGGTTCATTGTTTTCATGTTGGATGAGGTTCATTGTTTTCACGTTGGATGAGGTTCATTGTTTTTTTCATGTTGGATGAGGTTCATTGTTTTCATGTTGGATGAGGTTCGGGGCACATTATTCACGTTTTCAGATGTAGTTCATTGTTTACATTGGATAGGGTTCATTGTTCATGTGGGATGGGGTTCGTTGTTCACGTTGGATGGGGTTTAATTTCCACGTCTCATTCTATCTCTTCCTTAGAACTTCGTTTATGCTATACAGACACAGTCTTTCTTCTTTTCTAGTTTTGTTGTTCTTTCATTGTCTTTATTTTGTTTCCTTGTTATTGCTTCATCTGCTACACTGCTTTATAAAGAGAAGATACAACAAAATGAGAAGAAAACCAGAAACCAAAGGAAGGTGGACCATGTCCAAGTAACATTAGCAGTTGTCAAGAAGAGATAGAGAGAGCCATTAGAATTAAGCCTCATCCAATGCCTATCCAAAGTTTTCTTTTCCTTTATCATAAATTTGTACAGGGATGTTAATCTATGCAGTATTATAAAAGAAGTATTATTGCCATCATCACTGTGGGTGGTTAGTGGCATGGCACTGTTTGTAAGTTCTATTTCTTTCCTTTCATTTTTTCCATTATCAGTCATCTTGCTTTTCTTCCTCTAATCGACATTGTGGACAATGTAAATGTCATGGGGGGAAATGCTGACATCATTACCACAGCAGCACACAATTTCCTCCTTTGTTTCTTTTTTATTTCCAGGCTCGGGGTTTGGTGCATGAATTCCACAAACGACCCAAAATGCTTTTTTGCTATGCCCATGTTTTGATTGGTAATACACTCTTATTACACACATTTCTGGAGTAGATGATTGATTAAACATTCATATTACACTCACATTACAGATCTAGATAAAAGAAATATCACTGTTAATACCACACAAGCACGGATAAATTCTGCATGACCGTGAATTGATGTTATATATAATTCAGCCGTGAAACTGTCTGTTTTGGAAGAGCCGATCATAAACACAGCTTCATTGCGGCTATGTTGTCTGGAAGTCCTATTTCTCACCTGCAATGTCCTTCTTTGTTTCTTTTTCATTTTCAGGCTCGGGTTTACTGCATGAATTCCGCAAACGACTCAAAATTCCCTGCACCTTGTACGGCTTGTGCTCTCAAGTCAACGCTGGGATGTGGGACAGCGGCCATGCTCCCACGGTGGAATGCATTGGCCACCTTGCCAATCAAGTTTGTCCGTACAACAGCAATCCAAGTTCTCCTAGTTGTCATAGCGACCAATAGAGCTCTTGGGTTGGTTTAGGGATACAGGTGGCATGTGGGTGTTTTCCGTTTTGACTTTCGGTTGGTTGTTACTTTTCACAACAGTAGATAAACATTAAAGTAAGCATCTCACTGAGCTCAAGTTTTCAGAGATGTGATTTCGTTTCATTGCGGATGAATGCAGTGAAGGTACACAGATATCTGTTAACTGCGATTGAGATTTCTTCCCCCCTTTTTTAACACTCGATAAGGATTTTAAATAGATGGTTGATTGGCTCGTGTTTCACGTTGTAATGTCTGTGAATAGGGTCGTACCTAGGTGTATTGAGATAACACATGTAATGAAAAAAATGAAAAAACTTAAGATTCTCAGGAATGTAAGTGATCAAATGTGACTTAAGAAAATGAAATCTACTCATTCAGCATTGGATTAATATGTCTTCATTCATTTCTGTGGATACCGGGTTTTAACTGTCTTTGACTTGGTTGAGCATGAATGAAGCCATGATTGTTTTTGAATTTTTTAACCCATGTTGACTTTTTCATTTCTGATCTTTTTTGATTTAATTACGTCACTTTTCAACTTCCAACTGTAAAGATATTATTTGTCCCTCTTGTTATGGAGCTTTAAGTGAACTTATCAGTTGAGAAGATACCTTGAAGCACATCGCCATATCCTCAAAGTCAAAGGGCGTGGAGGAATTGAGGAATGTCTCTTTTGATTTTCTGTTTGTCAGTTATCCAGCCATCGTCATAGCGATTTTAACTCGAGTGATCTGATGGGATCTCAGTTGTAATTATTAATCACTTCATGTTCATTGTTTGGTTACGCTGAATTACCTATATATACATATATACCTTGCTTAAAAAACATTTCTTCAGTCAACCTATTTATCACTGTGAAAGGAAAATTTAACTTTGCAATTAAAGAAAATTCACTTTTTTGCATTTATCAAACCAAAGAAGATGATGTAATCCTCAATGTAGACTATCTGCTACTTGATGACTCTTGCTCAGCTTAAGTTCACAGGCAACAAATTAATTTTCACTTGGCTCTCTATATGAACTTTGCGACTATTTAATGTATTTATATAATATGACATGGCATTATAAGATGTGTTGATTGAAAGGGAAAGAGAAAACAAATTTTGTCATGAGCGTACACATACGGACAGGAATACTACATATATACAGGAATACTAAACATACAGGAATACTATACATACATGAATACTACATACATACAGGAATACTACATACATATATCAATACTACATACATACAAGAACACTAACATACATACAGGAATACTACATACATACAGGAACACTAACATACATACAGGAATACTACATAATACATCAATATTTCATACATACAGGAACACTACATACATACAGGAACACTACATACATACAACTACATACATGCAGGAACACTACATACAGGAACACTTGCACATGTAGACAGCTGAGAAGCATTGCTGCTAAGTCCTTTTCTTTCATTCTTTTTTTATTAAAATTTTTAAAAAAATATTTTGCAACTCCCCTTAATTCACCCCAAGATACATACATGAATGAGATATGTTTTAAAGAAAATCATATACAGACATGTAGACAGACATGCAGATATATATTTTGTATATAATATACTATATCATTGTCTCTGTCTGTTATATATTTGTACAGAGCACATGAGTTTGTATAGAAAAGTCCCAGGTAGCCAACCGTAGAGATATCCGACATATGTATACGTTGCTTTTAGTTCTTAATGCCCTGTAATCCATCAACATGTCCCAATATATATTGGTTAGGCGATAAAATTGCATAATATTATATTAGCTGTTTGGTTGTCCTTTCAGGCTCATGTAGACATTCTCCCTTGTAGCACTTACAGCTCAAGGTATTTGGCTTTAAATCTGTCTCACATCACTTTAACCCTTCAAGTTTTAACCCTCTTGACTTTTAAGAGTTTGTGAGAGTGAAAGCACATAAATATTTGCACTTGGTATGTGTCAATGTGTATTTCTGTCAACCAAAAAAGGAAAGCGTACAACAGTAGTTTTATCCACCCGTGGAGTGGCTATGATGTCACTTACATCATTTTTCGGAAGATTGAAATATAAATTGCAGGTAAAAACTCCAGAAAGAACAGTTGGTTGAGTTTAAACAAACAAAAATAAATATTCAAGCTTCTTGACATTTTCTGGGCAAATCTGCCGACCTTTTACAGTTGCACTCACGTTCTATCACTAGGACTATTTACTCACATAGTGACAGTGAACAGGCCTCACTGGCCTTAACCGCTCAACAGGTTTTCAACTTCAAATTTTATCATATTATCTATACATATTTACTAAGGCTTTGAGGATAAAAAAAACCATCTTAATGTGCAATATTTCTCTTCATATTTGACCGTTTCATTTTGTTATTTATTTTGTTTTGAATGACACCATTCTTAGGTTTTGAGACAAGATGAGAGTGATATTTAAGTCTCATCTTTTGTATGTTAAGTGATATTTTAATCTCATGATTTGTATGTGAAGTGATATTTTAATCTCATGTTTTATGTGTGAAATTCATTTACTTCTATCAGCTTTAAGTTTGTTTTATTCAGAAAATGATTGACAAAAAGTACCAAAAAACAACTGTATACAGATCTTTTTCAAAAGACCCAAACTTACAGTTTAAATGTGATAGATACTTGTGTCGATGTACATGTGTTCTTTGTTGTAATGAAATTTTGTTTTATGTTTTATCTCTTACTCTTACATAAATATTTTTATGAAAAAAGAAACTGACCGATATAGCCTACTTGTCAGTTTAAAGAAGATCATACTTTTTAGTTAGCTTTAAGTTGTTTGTTCTCTCTCTCTCTCTCTCTCTCTCTCTCTCTCTCTCTCTCTCTCTCTCTCTCTCTCTCTCTCTCTCTCTCTCTCTGTCTGTCTCTCTCTCTCTCTCTCTCTCTCTCTCTCTCTCTCTCTCTCTCTCTCTCTCTCTCTCTCTCTCTCTCTCTCTTCCCCCTCTTTCCACTGGGATCATCTTGAGTCTGGCAAGACTATCTACCTTCTTTTCTTTTCTTTTTCTTCTCAATCCTTGGAGATAAAGACTCTTGTGATATTCTGGATATTCCCTATCTCTTGTCTGTTTCTGTTTAATTTTTTGGTATCTTTTCTTTTTTTCATTATCAATATTATCGTCTATTTGCTCAAAAAGTCTCAGTTGCGATGTTATGTGCTATATATACTAATATTTTTTTTTTATCTCATTTTCATTCCATTTTGATTTAACTTTAGCAGTCATCTCTGCCAACACATTGATTTTTAGCATTTACACAAATAAATGTTTTCCTTCACATATTTTACGATAATTTTATCTTATATTTTCACCTGCCATTTTTATCTTATATTTTCACCTGCCATTTTTATCTTATATTTTTCATCTGCTATTTTCATCTGTATATATAAACCTTTACCACAGTGCTTGTCTTGAGTAATAGCAAAGTAAGCAGATTCCGATGACAGGGGGTTAACCCACCTTCTGCAATCTGGCGTCTTTAGTTACAATACTCCAAGGAGTAGAATTATTATCCGTCTGTCAATCATGACCTAATCATGCAGGTAGCAATAGCTCTCATCAAACATCATAAAACACAGCCCAAGGACTGCATTGTTTGAATGAAATAGTAAATGTGATTTATCTTTATCACCCATTTTGGTAGGGGTATAGGTCGTGGGTGGTAACCCTTCAGAGCTGTCTATCTCACGCATTTGTTTTCAATTGTTGCCAAAATACGGGGTGACTTCTCATCTCTGTCTCCATCTCTCGTCTCCGCGTGCCTCTATGTCGTCTCTTCTTTTTTTTTTTACACCTGGTCTTGTGATGCTCGTTCCATGAACCAACAGGCGTCGTGGTCAAAGAAGCAAGAATCGGCCGTGTGGTTACTGGGGAATCCCAGCGTTGGCCACACAGTCTCATGGCACTCCGAGTAGAATCCCGAGTCTTGCTCCAGGGAAGGATTTTTCAGCTGTGTTTCTGCCTGGGGCTCTCAGATTCTGTAGCGCCCATTCTTTTTAGTGAAGGGTAGCTGGCCCCTTGACCAACCCCAACCTGGAGGACCAACCCTGTTCTTAGCAGCCTTTTAGCGTACTGTTGGATCCCACGCAACAGGGAGACGGAAGGCGTCGTTCTGTGCTCCTTCTAGTGAGGGCATCGTATCTACACAGGTGAAATGTTTTACCTAATTTAAATCATTGATAAAGCATATTTACTACTGGAAATTGAGTTGTTTCATACTTGCATTTGAGTTGCAAATTTTATTGCTAAGAAGCAAAGTTAACAACAAAGAGGACTGGATGAAAAAATAGGCTTACGGAAAAACTGGAAGAGATTTGTACCAACATATGGCCACCCCACAAACAAATGACAACATCAACAAACTTAAACGAAATGACCAAGTCACCATCTTCAGGCTCCGAATACACCACATACAACTAAACATACATGTAAACAGAATAAATCTTGAACATGCCCCAGTGTGCCCTCTTGTGACCACCCCTTGAAATTGTGACCTATAACCTTTTTGAATGCCACAAATTGAAAGACCTATGTGACAAGCTACTTCCCGAGAAACCTGATACTTGGAAGACTATTTATGGAACCCTACAACAGATGGAAAACACCTGTAGATACCACTACATGGCATTGGGCCGAAGGACAAATTATATCTGAGCACTCCTGGATAAGTAACAACAACAACAACAACATTGCTAAGAAGCTGATTTAGCTATGCAGGAAAAAGCTAACCGTTGCCTCATAATAACATATTATAATATGGCATCTAGGTACATGAGAGAAGAATTTACTTTTTTTAGTTTTCTTTTTGCTTATAATGTCACTCCACTCTCCTTTGTGATATTCTACTGAGGAGATATTCAAGGCAGAAACACTACATTGTCCGCTGTGATCGGCGTTTATGAAATGATTTTACCACTTGTGATATTTAATGAATCCTAGATCAAATCTGTTTCTCTTAATGCAATCTTCTTTAGCTTGTTTGTTTGTTTGTTGTCTTCATTCTTAGAAAGAGTTTCCTCCAGCTCACTTTTTCAAGGCACTGGTTGTGATGAGAACGCAATATAATAATCTGAAGTCACTTGTATAGCGCACTTAGTCCATTGGCATGCTCTAAGGCGCTTCACAGAAATCACACAATTGCATGCAAGCGATAAACGTTAATGATATGGTAGCCGGAATAGTTCTGTTTTAAGGTGAGACTTAAAAGTTGTGAAGTTTGTACAGTTTCTGGTTTTTGTAGACAGTGAGTTCCAGACGGTGGGTTCCAGACAGTGAGTTCCAGACAGTGAGTTCCAGACAGTGAGTTCCAGACGGTGAGTTCCAGACAGTGGGTTCCAGACAGTGGGTGTGGCATTAGAGAAAGACCGGTCCACGTATTTGGTTTTTGTAGACAGTGAGTTCCAGACAGTGGGTGTGGCATTAGAGAAAGACCGGTCCACGTATTTGGTTTTTGTAGACAGTGAGTTCCAGACAGTGGGTGTGGCATTAGAGAAAGACCGGTCCACGTATTTGGTTTTTGTAGACAGTGAGTTCCAGACAGTGGGTGTGGCATTAGAGAAAGACCGGTCCACGTATTTGGTTTTTGTAGACAGTGAGTTCCAGACGGTGGGTTCCAGACAGTGAGTTCCAGACAGTGGGTGTGGCATTAGAGAAAGACCGGTCCACGTATTTGGTTTTTGTAGACAGTGAGTTCCAGACAGTGGGTGTGGCATTAGAGAAAGACCGGTCCACGTATTTGGTTTTTGTAGACAGTGAGTTCCAGACGGTGGGTTCCAGACAGTGAGTTCCAGACAGTGGGTGTGGCATTAGAGAAAGACCGGTCGACGTATTTGGTTTTTGACCGTCTCTTTTTAAGGTTGATTGCGTTTGATGATCTTAGTCTTCTAGCTGGAACATTGATGTCAATCAGAGCGTCGAGATATTTTATCATGTATATATGATCATTCCATATAATGTCATATACCACCAAGACTTCATGATTTTTTTTATTGTGCTCTGTTATGTCATGTTATCTTCCAGACTTTGAATGAACCAAATATGTTATTTTCTCTCTTCTATGGGCATTGCAAACAAAACAAATAGAATTTGTTGGTAAAGTGTAAATTTTCTTCTGTTACTGCCGTGATGAACATGGGTAGCTAGCAAGGGCTATTGATAGGTTCTACTTTTTTTCCTTTCACTCCTTCATTTACATTTCATCTTGCTCTTTTTTCTTAATTCACCCTGAGATCACCGCATATGGTTCATAGGGTAAATTTCAATGAATCAAACAGCAAAGTCATGACAAAGCTATTTTCCCCGCCAGAGCTAAGGTGGCATTCAATGGATGCTAATAGTAGTAATAGTCCGGGCAAATTTGCGAGTGATGAGTCGTTTGACCTATGACTGTCCAAGCTGGTATATGTCAGCTAGTACTCACAACACACGACTACAAGTCAGTCAGTCAGTCAGTCAGTCCAATCAGCCAATGTTTCTTTGTAATCACCACTTTAAGTGTTATAAGTGTTTGAGTTCTGACAGAGCCCTTGAAACAGCAACCATCATCACTGACATGCCTCAGTTGGCTAAAGGTTATTTACGGATGCCTGCAGCTTAATTCCATGGCGATTGGAGGACCTATTAGTTACATTGGGTCAAAAGAGTGCGCCTCCCTTCCTCCTTCAATGCCAAAGCTCGATTAGCCCCTTTTCGAGGGCAGGTATGCTGTTAGTGCTTAGGTGGAGCAACCCAGCCATTGTATGGCTAGGCTCCCATGTGTCTTGTGATTGTTGTGGCGGACAGAACGTGGGGGGGAGGGGAGGGGGGAGGCGTGGCGTCCAGAGAGCACTTCAGGACCTTCAACCTGTTTGCCGTTTGTCTCTCGTTGGAGAACTTATAAGTGTATCGATTTACATTACATTACATTCCTAATGGATCAAAACGGTTGAATTGATAGTCAGGAAATATTTAAGCATTATGCTACAACTTTACTCATTGAGATATCAGTAAAGAGATGAAAAATTAATATTTAATCGTGTTTATGTGCGTTTTAAAAACAAAATCTTGTTATTTTATCTATGTTGTTTAATGATGTTTCCTTTTTTTCAATCATGAGCAGAGTTTAAAGTCTGTACTGTACTTGTAAAAGCAATTAATATTCTTAAATATTATTTTAAATTTAAGGTTGTCTCATAAAGTAACCAAAATGAATCTGAGTCATGTTTGTTATCTCGTTTGCAACCATCTTTTGGTGTCATGACATTTACTTTTGATCCATTTTTTCCTTTCTTTTCTTCCAAGTACTTATTACACTGCATTTCGTATCGGAGGCAAAGTCCTCTATGTAGACATTTGTACTTTCCATGAATCATCTAGTGTGTGAATCTATTATGGTATACATCTACGAAAACAAGGATCATAAATGTTTTAGAGTAGTGGTTCTTAAATTAATTTGAATGGATGTTGGTTTGACAGACTCAAATGTGTGTGCATCAAATGGAGACACCAATTGGTAATAATTTGGACAAAAGCTACCGTGATTCAGATCAGGTTAGGTTTGTGTAAATGTTTACACCAAGTCACCTCACCATCATCCCCAGAATTTCTCTGTCCCTTGCAATAGGTAATCCTTCACTTTTATGAAAGACATACCAAAGTTACCTGCAATAAGTTTATGTTTAATTTAACCATTTATCATATGGCAATGTCAGCCTTGTGGAACTAGATAGTGAAAGCTTTTTTATTGTCCTTTTCTTTTTCTTTGAATCAGAAAGATTTTTGTTTGTTTTCGTTTCTATCACAATATTATGTTTGAATTATTCTCTGACTTTGACATTAAAATGTTATCAATCCTCTTTATCTCACATATAACAAGTTGGTGATATTATTTTCTGCATATAACTATAATGTGTATGTATATGGGTGCCTGTGAATTTCATTGTATAGGGAGATAAATATGTGTGTATATTTATGTGTACGGTTCCTTCAAGGCCCTTACGACCCATAGAGTCAACGCTTATCCTGGTTTCTATAGCGTTTAAGAGAACAGGTTATAAGAATGCCCTACTGAATAGGGCAACAGGTGTTTAAGTGTCTTTCCTGGTAAACACAATGTCAGACCTAACTTAGCTAGGGTTCAAACCTGGGACCTCATGTCCGGCAACTTGACCTTATGCCACCGACGCCACTATGTATACATATACCTACATACATGTAATCATTGTACTCCCTTAACTTGATTTGAATATCCAATACTTATTAACATGGTTGTTGTGGTAGTTTAAAAAAATTAATCTGACTGTCTATAATTTAAATTGTAATGTTACTGTGTCACTTGTTCAGCCAGTTACTTCCTATGATTACTGAATAAAGAGGCAGCTGTGTTGAAAGGTGACTCATCCGAAGGCTTGTTGGAGTTACCTTCTCTTGAACATGTCTTCCATCGAAGGTCATCATTACATTATTCTTACATATATATAATATACCTGTATAATATCCTCTAAATGCTACTCTAAGCTTTATCCAGAGTTGTCACTACCACTACGTGTTATGTCATTGACATGTCATTTGTCATATATCAGATATTTTATGAATTTAATACGGGAAATGGTTTAGCTTCATAATCACAGTATCAATCATCACTATAAATGTACATTGAAACAAACAAAAAAACAACTTTATCAGTGTGAAAGCATGTGTGTTGATAGAGTCTGACAAACACTTTGTCATGAAAAAAAATAACATAAAACATGATAACAATGAGGTATGGTCGCAGGAAACTGTTTATAGTGTTTCAACCGTGAAGACATTTGAATGTGATTTTGCATGAAGACTTAGATTTGTGATGGCCTAAGCCAGTTTAAAAAAAAAAAAATTTGTATTTTTTTTTCAACTTGTGTTTCTTTGCGCTATATAAAAAAACAAGAGCACTGGCCAGAGATAACATTTAGGTGGTTTACTGTAAAAATCTAACACATCATCATTATAATTTTTTTATTTTTTTTTGAGACTCGCTACAATCACAAGATTACGGTGAGTTGAAAAGCAAACTCACACGATTGCCAATGGGCAGACCAAGACAGCTCAAGACAAGATTCATACCTTTCTCTCCGTGTAACATTGGATAGTCATAAGTCAGAGGCGTTGTAAGAGATTTTAAAAGAGTCTTTATTAACACCACATGTTTACTGTAAACACCTTTAGTTTGAGAGTTGTAAAATTGCAACCAGAGAAAAGATCAAAAGAAATTCACGACTTTGAGAGAACGACACTGTACACAGACTTCAAATTCAAGATTTGTTCGGTCATGTAAGGCTACATGCAGAAATTCAGGACGCTTTATTTTGTAATAGCTGAGAAAACAACTGAACCATGACCATACCTTGGTGAATGAACTATACATATAATTATGAATCAAATGGGTTGCATTTTTTTAAATTTGTGATATATCATCTCACAGTTGTGACAAAGTACTATTCTCTATTATTTATTGGCTGTACCATAAAGAATCTCTTTTTATATATTTCTGAAGATATTCCATACAACAAACCTGTACCCTGTGCTCTACATCTGTGGCTGTAACTAGTGTAACCTTTTATTAGATTCAATGAGTCCAAGCAGTTATGCTGTTGAAAGCGTATTGTTACCTTATTGGCAATCTCAAAAATGTTTTTGTTGTCTTGGTGTCAACCCACCACACACACACACACACACACACACACACCCCTCACCCCTCCAAATATTAACAAGGAAAGCAAAGAAAAAGAAAAAGTAAATAAATCATTCCAAATAAGTTAAACAAATTGTTTTTCATTTATCAAACCTTTGAGTATTATTACCTGATAGGAAATGATTATTTTTTCCCAGTCAGAAATAATGATTAAAAATCCTCCATTTGTTAATTAGCGTTTCCTGATTGATCTCTGCAATAGCTTTAAAAGTTTTGTAAAGCATATATCAATCATCATTTGTGATTTATTTATAATTTCATACTGCATGATATGGTTGGCTTTTTTCCTCCATTCCACTGAGCATGACAGTCTCATTTTCTGTATATTATATCTCATTATAGTTTAAGTGTGTCTGCTTCTACCAACTCCAAACACTACAAGCTATTAATTCACCAACGACTGCGTGTGATAAAATATTATTTGGGTTCCAAGAAATTGAAAGTATTGTATAACTTTCGGCTCGATCGGTTAGAAATATGAACCACCAATCTACTCACTAGCATTTCCAAATGGGGAGACTAGAATGAGCCAGCAAAGTCAACTTCGCTGTAGATCAATCAAAACGGGTTAACAAGTACTTAAGGAAAGAAAACAAAAAAAACATCGTGTATGTATTAGAGACGTTGTAGCGAAGCTGTAGTGTTGTGATTTTGTAATCACGGTGATACTGGTTCAAGGCCCATGGCTGGCCCAGGTGTTTTTTCACAGCGGTGTACTCTTAGGAAATGTACTTCACTCTAAGTCCCTTGCTTGCCTCAGGTGTGAATGAGTGCCCAGCTATAGGTAGAGAAAGATCTTGTTAGTGTTAGTATGAAGCGCTTAACAGGCTGCTGTACTGTATGCTTCCCAGGGAGTTGAGGATTTTGAATGAAATTGCCTGCTGGGAGATAAATTATGTAGTCCGTGAGCCTACACTTGTGCGAGGATACAGCCTATACATCCATACCTTTATATTTTATCAGAAGATACAAAATAGATAAGATAACAGAGTCATTAATCATTAAAACTCATTTATTGGGGGAGAGTGATTTTTATTTTGGTGGGGAGAGGGGGTCGTAGATAGAACATACTGATGTACTGTGTAATCTGTTCACACTTAGGAAGGTTATGTCTGTTGTTGGTGTATGAGGGACGAGAAATCATTCATACACATATGTAGGCCTTTCCATTTTCATATGATGAATTGTTAATAAATCAGCTTTGAAATGATGCCAAATACCATTACCATACACTGTGAAAGGGAACCTGTGCAATATTTTCTAATTTTGATTTGGTTGATATGAATTTCAAGTGTGTTTTTGTTTTATTGACTATCTGTAGGATGAAAAGAGTTTCTAAACTAGTTTCGGTTCAAGTGTGCTATGACTATGATGCAATTTACATACATTTATTAAGCAAAATATAGGATAATCTACACACACACACACAAGACTAATTTTAGGCTTGAGATCAAATTTATCCATAAAAGTAAAACTTTCAGTCTCTGGTGACACAACTTTTACTTTTACTACTTTGTGTAAAAAGAGACATAATGATAGATAGATGTAGTAGTTATAGACCTATTCAGACTGCTTTGAACTGCAGACTGAAGGTTATCTGATTGGCCATTTTTCGTTTCCGATCTGGTTGTTTTTTTCTTTTTATCTTAAAATTTGGATGGAAAATGTGGTCTAGTTATTTCTGCTTCTTTTCTTTTTTTCTGGTCATATAAATGACCATCATTTGGCTTTGCTTAAGATTGAAATGTTATGAAGAGTATCTTATTCTTATTAACTTTCTATTTTAAAATTGTGTTTGTATAAGAATAGAATTTCTCTCACTTTTTTCCATCACAACATTTGAAGGAAAAATATATGTATCAGAGATAGTGTTAGTGTTTGATGCTGATTGGACCTAAAAGTTCATGGAAATGTTTCATTTTAGTTGTAAATAAATACACTACACAATGCTAAAAATCTCTTTACACTTGTAGAATTATTTTAGTGTTGTCATGAACTTGGCCGTGCCCTTTAGAGAAAACATGACTTATGAGGAGAGAAATCACATAGATTACACTACGTACACCTCTTTTAAGACTCTTATCATGATATTTGTTGTGACATTCAGACAGATGGGTTGGAATCTGGGACACTGTTATGTCCACATTTCTCTTCTACAAATCTCCTTTTGCTTTCGGGTGTGGGTTTTTCTTTTTGATGTTTGATTATTTTGTTTTTTGGGGTGGGGATTTTTATGTTTGCCTTTCTCTTTATCTTTTCTGTACAATCTATTGTCAAACTATCACATTCCACTAGAAGAAGCACTCAAATTTATTTCACTAAGAGTCTAAACTCATTACACGTGTACTACTAGTCTATCCATTAATCTTCTCCAGTATTTGAAAATGAAATGACTGACTCAATGACTGTGTCTGTGCTCTTTTGATGAGAGCATAGTACAGTATTGTAGATATCCGCTATATAAGTTATTCTTAGTATTATTAATATTATTCTTACTATTATTATTGTCATTTGTAGCAATAGTTTAAAAATTGTTTGAAGTTATGTTTCCTCTGATGTTCTTAATCCTATAAACTCCATTAGTTAGAAAGTCTCATTGATCAACATTAGAACTCACAATTTTTAAATTCCTTTTTATTTATCTATGGGAGCCGGGCTTTCATTTCAGTATGTGTTCCTTTCCATAAAATAACCAATTTTTAATTTATTTATTTCCCCTTTTTGTCTTATGACATGCATTACAATAAAGATTGTTTGTAAAACATCTCAATCACAAACTGTGTTGTATTTCTTGCCAGTTGACATTTTAATTTTGTATGTATGTATGTATGTATGTGTGTGCACAGATTTATCCTCTTTTTTTTTCTTTCCCACTACTGCCTTGAAATTTGCTTTGTTTCGTTGTTTCTTCTCATCTTACTTTTTATTTGTCCTTGGATGTCATAGTATAGTTAGATAGTGCCATGTGTACTTGTGGTTATGCTCAAACAGAAAAGAGAAAAATTTGCAGGAAAATAACCCTTTTAAGTTGGAAGTATTTCAAGGAAGAAGGCAGTTCCATCATGAGATGTGGACACGTAATAGGTGTTTGCTAGTAGGTCCTACTTCTTTCATTTCACTCTTTCACCTATCTTTCATATTGCTGTTGTCTCTGCGAGAAAACATTCAGAAATCAGCTTTTGCTACATTTGAGAAGAAGACCAAAGAATCACGGCTGGTTTGATGCCAAGTCCGTGGAGTTAAGCCCTGGTATAGAAACAAAATGAGTAACCGTTGCTGAATACAAGCTCTGACCCAGTGAGTTGACCTTCATGGCAGTCAGAATCACCAGAGCAAAATACAGCAGACAGCAACAAGATGTGCCAACAAGTACTGACGGTAGCTCAGTTATGCCAGCAACAGCCGACATCGGGGGGAATGTGTGAGTGCATCAAGAAGGCCCTAGGTCCAACTCAGAGCAAAACAGCACCACTCAAAACCGCCAGCGGAAAAGAAATCAAAGACAACTACAAAAAGACAATCAAATGGATAGATGGATGAAATACTACTCAGAGCTCTACTCCAGAGAGAACGTTATTGTCACTTGATCCCATTGAACCCCTGCCTATCACTACACTGTATCATGGAGGAGCTATACACTGAACCAACACTGGAAGAAGTCAACTAAACTATGAACAGCAGAGCCATAGCAAAGCTCTTGGAAATTACAGCATTCCACCAGATTTCATCAGGCACTGCAAGACCCCCATTCTGCAGCCTCTACATGATACGCTTTGTCAAAGTTGGAGAGAAGGATGCTTCCCACAAGACATGCAAGATGTAACAACCATCCCTGTGCAAGAACAAGGGCTATAAGGACTGCAACAATTACAAGATCATCTTCCTTTTGATCACCGTCGTCAAAGTGCCCGTCAAAAGTTATGTTAGTGCGCTTCCAAGCACTGGCAGAAAAAATACGTCGACTCTGAGTCCCAGTGTGGTTTCCAAGCAAAGCGCTCTACAGTGGACATAGTCTTCTCCCTTTGTCAACTGCAGGATAAGTGGAGAGAGCACCAGAAGCCCCTCTATGTCGTCTTCATATACTTAATAAAGGCCTTCGACCAGGTAAACTGAGATGGACTTCAAGATCCTCCTGAAGATCAGATGAGAGAGAGACAGACACTGAGACAGACAGACAGAGGGAAAGAGAGAGAGATAAAGAGAGAGCCTGTGTGTGAGTGTAGAGAGAGAGTATGTGTGAGTGAAAAGAGAAAAGAGAGAGAGAGAGAGAGAGAGAGAGAGAGAACAACTATATTTCACAATGCTGGCAAATAACACACTCAACAAGACAGTATCAATAAAGTAGTTACAATATGAGCTTTCAATGATATTTTATTTTTACTCTTTTTGTTTTCAAGACTTTCTCAATATTTTTAATAACTTCACAACAGCATTAAAACAGTAAGGTCACTTGAAATTTAAACATTGTTATGGAATGTAAAAGTGTGATGAAAATGAAAATGTGGCATTTTTAAAAAATGTTAGACCTACTTCTTAAGAGGTGATAGTATTTAACCGCAAATATCAACACAACCATTATCATTTTTGGAATGATATAAAACCTTTCTGATATCAACATTTATATCTTTTTGAGAAAATGAGAAAGACATAATACTAGGATTGAATGCTAGGATATCTACTTTTAGTTTAACATAATATTATATAATCCACAAAGAGATAATCTATTCCAATTGAAATTGTTTAATTAAAGAGCTTACACGATCATTGCTCGATATTTTCTCGGCACATACTGTGCTTACACAATAAGGACACAGCACACATAGTTGGTAATCATGCGTGTATGCTCTCCTTCTTGGTTCAAGACAGATTCAAGGAGGCTAACCCTAAGTTTTTGGCTCTTGCGGTTAAAATCAGACACATTAATATATTTATTTTGTCTGTCTTGTTATATAACCAAAGGAGACATAACTATCCTTTATACACAAAAAACTCCATTTGAATGATGATTTATCAATGACTATTTCGATAGTGACTACAGCAGAAACAGTTGACACTGTTTGATAGCCATTGATATAACTGATAAGTAAATCTGAAACTCTAGCTAAAAGTCAGATCATTGCCTCAATTAGTTTGACAATCTCTTCATAATTATTCTATGTAAGAATTTTTTTAAATGCATT
Organism: Doris montereyensis; assembly: GCA_037039925.1. NCBI lineage: Eukaryota > Metazoa > Mollusca > Gastropoda > Nudibranchia > Dorididae > Doris > Doris montereyensis. The sequence continues at coordinate 280,363 of JAXRKP010000329.1, read as the reverse complement.
TGTTAAAGACAGATTTTTCTAATCTTATTGACCACAATTCTACCCTATATATATATATATATACATTGCAGCTTCATCGTAATTTGGATCAAACGACAAATGCTGATTTATAACTGTTATAGACATCACTTAAGAGATCAGTTCTGGATGGAATGTTTGATTCTAGAATGACATAGTGCTATGTGTACATATAGTGATTCAAAGTGCTGAAGGTAGTGTTTAAAATATGGCAGACAAGAAAAGTGTATTAAATACAGTAAACCTCAAATTCAACAAGTTCTGATCCGATCAAAGATTGTATTCATCAAATCACACCAAAAAAAAGCCTCGGCGTTACCAGAATTTACAACCCTGAATTCTAGTTTAAATTCCCCATGTCAAGGCCTTATCACTTCCAGTCTGTAAAGTGATGTAATCAAAATCAAACATTGTATGCCAATCCCAGGCTTCCCATTGAAGTGTCAAAGATTAATTTCTCAGTGTTATACAAAGGGTTGGTTGTTTGTTTTGTTTTTACACTTTTTCTTCAAAAATTTGGGCCAAACAAAGTTGTTGAGGATGTAAAATCCAAGGTTTACTGTATCTATATAACATGGTAAAGGTACATGAAATCAACATGCCAACAATCAAAAAGTCCCCTTATTGGGAATTAAATATTTTAAAAAGGGAGAGGAATGTGGTGGAAATATAAAAACGGAAAAATAAGTAGATTGTCAGGACTTCCTCTTTACAAAGTGACAAGAAAGAGAAACTTTGAACACAGTGGGCGGTGCGTATTTTTAAGATCACAGTCACAGGCAATATTTTACTGTATTATCCCTATTAAGTGCACAGGGATACGCATTTAGGCGTGCATTGGATACCTTTCTGATTTTATTTCTAACGTCTTTGTTCGTCACCAACAAATGCCTATTGCGTTGTTTTTTATGTTTGGTTTGACATGCATGCATAAAAAGTACTGTATTGTAATAGTTTCCCGTTTTTAACTGTGAATTGCTCATCTCTCTGACTATTTATTTATTTGTTTCTATTTCTGTTATGGTAACACACTCACACACAGCGGCCCCATTAGCAAACATTGCTGTGACTTCATCAACCTATAATTGCTTCGCATAATTCCGGAGTGGGATGGGGGATGGTAGTGGAAAGATCTTGAACTCTACTTGACCATATGTTATTCTTATTTTCTTCTCTACCTCTTATTTAAGTGCATTTTAGTACTATTGTATCATGAGTACCTAGAAGTAATACTAAGAGAAGAAACCAGCCAGAGAACCTAAAGAGCAATGACAATAATTAACCATCAACAAGAACCAAAATGGCATTATACAACACAGTTTATTGTCCTACTCTCCTTTATGTCAGCAAGCCTGGACCTTAGACAGTAGGGAATACAGTAGAGTACAGGCAGCTGAAATGAAATATTTCAGAAGAGTAGTAAGGAAAACTAAAAGAAACAAAATCAGAAACACAATAATAAGAGATCAAACCAAGACAGATGGCATTAAAACTAAGAAATGAATCAACTGAGATGATTTGGGCGTGTAAACAGAATGCAATGCTATACCCCATGGTAAAAGACCAAAATTATTATAAGCCCCACGCATGTTTTTAAAATGAACAGTATAGTTTTCATTTCCTTTGATGTGTTGCTTTAAGGGATTCTTCTTCTATCCATCAACATATTTTTTTTTTGACTTGTAATTTATAACTCAAGCTCCATTTTTCCCTAAAACCGAGGGGTGCACTTATTAGGGTTGGCGTGCTTAATAGAGATAATATGGTATTTAAAATATTGTCATGTGTACTGGAATAAGGAGACCAAATGAATAACACTATTTTTACAATATAAACACAATTATTAGCATTTTACTTTCAACAAACATCTGGTAGCAAAACACATAAAACATAGAGAGGGAAAGTGAAACAGCGGCTCCATGCCATGTGATAAGTCGTGGCAAGCAAAGAAATTTAACCTTCATAGAAGAAAACAGAAAATGTCAAGACAGGGTAGCTTTGAGAAAGATCATTTCCGGCATCTAAACCAATACACCGTAAGGTAGAATGGGAACAGAGAAAGAAAGAAAGAAAGGAAGAGTTTGTTCATAAATATTGCTTTTAACCATATTGCTATTAAATAGACGTGACTGTACTTTGTCCCTTACAAGTTACATTGCCAGCCTAAATGATCCAAACCACGTATATTGAAATGAAACATGTTTCTCTCGACATTCTCCAAAATAATCATACACATACATTAAATGGAACATATACAACACTCAAACAACAGACATTATAAATATGTTCTTAACTGACATATTTAAAAAATACTTTGTCATTTAAGATACAAATATGTGCAAACTTTTAACAAAATAAATGCATATATAATGATTGAAGAGTTTCCTCGCTTTCCCCATTTGTTTCCAACAGAGAAAGTCACAACTTCAGACTTCTTTCAGCTCAAACACATTCAAAGCATAAATTATTACATGCATGTGTTATATATATATATATATATATAATCATACACAATACTACTACCTTCTCTTAAGATGTCAATTCTTTTACTTCATCATTTTTTAAAGATTTGACGATTCACAACAGCATTCCTAAAGACATGCACACTTTCAATGGAATTCAAACACTTGCCAAGTTTACAAAAATCGCATGCAAGCCTTATTTTCTACATCTTGGGCAGATGAGGAACTCTTAGCTCCCAAGCGTCTTTACACACGTAACCCAAGCAAAAATAACGTGAATCGGAACCGGTCAAACCCAGCTGGCCCTGGTAGCACAAATATGTTTTGATCTTGACTTGACCGGGTGTGCGCATCTCCACACTGTACATGGAGGAAATCACTTC
>JAXRKP010000329.1:152500-272500 GCA_037039925.1 Doris montereyensis | reverse complement strand
AAAGTCTGTCTTCAGAATGTGAGAATATACTCTGGCTTCTGCTTCTCATTAAATTTCCTCTTTTTTTCTAAAATCTTTTTTGAACAAGCTTTATGCAAAAATCAAAAATCCCTGTTTGTGTGTTGGAGATAAAACTTCCACAATCTGACTTTCCCAAAATTATTATTACTGCAGAGCCCTCAAAAAGACTTTGTCAATTATGTAAGGTCTTTTAATTAACACATTATATTATAAACAGTTTTCACTAAATGATGCAACTCTAGAGAGGTAGAGAATACCTGAAATATTCAATGTCATCATCTGTCTCCATGTAAGCCACAACTCGATTAACCATTCGCCCAAAAACCCTCAACCAACGTCTATACGTATGTGGAGATCTGTATGACAAAAAGCCATCTCCGTTTTTTCAGAACACCTAAATCAAGAAACATCGTGACGATCGTCATCTCATCTGGTGCTGCACGCAACATATAATCTGGGGCACCCTCCTCATCACACCAACGATCCTTGAAAAAGAACAAAAGAAAATAATGTTGAATGCTTGGTACAATGTTGACAAGTGTTTGCAATTTAAGGACTTTAAATAGGGTCAGTACGAAGATTATTTACGGTCTATAGTGACAAAAACGGAAGCTACATTGGTATGGCCACACAACATGAGGAAACTATTACTTCCAAGCACTGTGTAAAAGGTTGCAGAAGGAGAGAGAGAGAGAGAGAGAGAGAGAGAGAGAGAGAGAGAGAGAGAGAGAGAGAGAGAGAGAGAGAGAGAGAGAGAGAGAGAGAGAGAGAGAGAGAGAGAGAGAGAGAGTAAGAGAGAGAGAGAGAGAGAGAGAAGAGAGAGAGAGGGGGATGTTTGTTTGAATGTTTGTTTACATTTTCAAATGGTGAGTCTGCCTTTTTTTTTTTTTTTAGAGTTGTTTAATCCTTCTGATGCACAAAAGTTAAAGACAATTCGATTGAAATGATCAGGTCTTACAATAAACTCACCACGGAAGGATACCAAGGCCATAGCTCCAGCTTGTAGGTATTTAAAACTGAAAAATAATCCAAAAGTTGTACAAAGATAATTTCTCTTCATATAAAATGTGACAAAAAAATCACTGAATTAATGTGTGTATATAAGATAAAGATTTGATACTTTTATTGATACTTTTTAAACAGAAAATTACATTGTGTTTGTTGATATAATGCTCACAATATATAATCACAATAGAAAAATGAATTAACATAATATAATATTATTATTCATACTCTCATTCACTCATATACCTCTCATTCTCGTAATGTTAAAGACGTCATAATACATATAAACTAAAGAGAAATGTTAATTTTTACATAAATCACAATTCTGTATGGCGAAAGGGGGAAATGAATTAAAATAACAATGTCAGGATTTTTTTACATGAAAGTCTTCACTCAGACTCAGACTTTTGATTTACATACTTTTTTTAATACAGCATCAAAAGAAAGAGTTGATTGTCCTAACATTTTAGAAGCATTTCTTACTTAACACAAGAAAAGGGGCTCGCTCAGCCAGCGCAATGGCTGCCACACGCTAGTTGGCTCGCTGACGGTCATCGCCATGGCGCAAGGCTGCCTACAAAATTTTATGAGTTCACAGGGAAGTGTGACTTCTGACCAGGCCATCACCAATCTATTGAATTCAATCGCGTGGCGATCATCTGGTCTCACCCAAGCCAAGCCAATTTTACATATCTGTGCAAATACACATTCTCATTGTCAGCTCAATCACACATACTCTCAAAATAGACCAGCTTACATTTACACCCTCTGATGATGGACTTGTCCTAGTAGGATCATTCCATTTTACATTAGGGGTGACCACTAAATGAAACTTGTATAATCAAGCCTACTTCATGCATAGTATAGCTGTTAGCATCGTTACTACCAGTTGTCCAAGGTAAAGATAATGATGGAAACACCCCTTTAGAAATAGACTCAACTGAAGGCCTTTTGAAACGTAAGCTTATGAGCCTGAACGCGTCCTTTTTTCTGTTTACTACATGGTTAACCAATCAGAAAGTATTATTTTAGAAGAGGATTAAAAGAGGATGGGCGTAAGACAGTAAGAGGGTAACAAGGAGGAGGAATATTCAGGCCTCTCTTGACCCGTCCTTCCTTCCCTGCAAATGCTGGGCATCGCGCTGAGAGGTTTGTAGCAGGCAAATGTAAATCCCGGGCGTATCCTTGAACAAAGCGCTGTACTGTAACAAACCAACATTTACCGGTCATAGTCTTACCAGGATTAAAGTTCTATAATTGTTTTTTTCCTTCTCACTCTCTGTATTATTGCCTCCCCATGCAGTAAAACAAAAAGTTTATACTCATTATGCATGTATATCATTGCGTCTAGAGTGTGTAGTAACGATGCAAGTTAAAAACATCTTTAAAAGTCTGTCTTCAATCAGTAAATCTCAAATCTAGTGTTGGATAGGTTTAATAAAAATCCTGTTTCAACATGATATACATTTCTAATTTTACCTATTTTTTAAACTTTTAAAATGAATATGACGCAATACAAACCAATCATTGTCATTGATGTATACTCACAAAGAAATATGACTGTGAAAATAGACAGAAGAAATCCCAGTGCATATAAGATACGTTTTGGTGTCCATCGCTTGTAAAGTAAGGACATTTGGATGTTTGTCAAAATCCTGGCTAATTTTTTAATAATCATATTTGCGTATTTTATTCCAATGTTGATTACCGAATGAAGTTGCTGAGAAATCTGTGGATGATAAAAAGAATTTTACTGACTAATAAGAGAGTACGAATGCAAGGGAAATCCTATACCATTTTCATCAAATGTGCTTCATATTAACCTGCCTTAGCGATCACTTGCGTTAATGACCACCAGCAATCAACTGCCTTGCATTTTGTATATATATTATATGTATATTTTGTCTCTCTCCATAGCAACCAACGTAACCGCGACCACCTAATTTGAAATCGCCTCCATAATTTGTTCATAACGACCATTGGATACTCAAAAAGGATATTGTTTTTTTAAATTAGACAAATTCTATCCACCCACATTATAAAATGCCCAGAACGATTACTTTGGTCTATGATCATTGGTGGTCATTATGGATAGGTTGGGCTGTATCTAAGAGTAAAAGATGAGAGCATGAGAACCAAGATTGTGAAGAATATGAACAATTTGAACAAACATGAATGGGGACATTATGGTCCAAAGTTAAGGTGTCAGCCACTCAATCAAAAGATCTTGGGTTTTGGGTTCTTACTCCAGACGGGTTGAACAAATGTTCTAGAGTTTTTTGGTTAAAACCCAATGCCCCTGGTCCAGGTAAGTGGATTGAGGCCTCATCCCATTGAAGACAGACAATAAACAAGATGTCTGATGTACAAATCACAACATTGGTGTTGTGGTGAAACTGTAGTGTTGTGAGTTTGTAATCACGACAAAACTGACTGGCCCAGGTGTTGTCTCACGGTGTTGTACTTTTAGGAAAGGTACTTCACTTTGCTTTACTCGTTCGACTCAGGTGTAAATCAAGTGAGTCAAGGCTAAAAGTTGGGTGGTGGGCAGGTGTGTATGTGTAGGGAAGGGGTGGATAGGGAGGAAAGGGTTCAGCCTTCAGGGATTATGAAAGAATTTACGAAGGTAAATTTGTACAGCATCCTATGCAGTATTTTATGCAAATTAGAAACACTTCCAAATGCTTTGTAGCAATGCCATACTAAATATTCAGCATACTGTAAAAGTAAAAGGGGCCTGAAATTCAAGGTTCAACCAGTTAGGTTTACTACAAGCTACTAGATCTAGATTTTAGATTAACTTTAAACATCAATAACAATAAGATGAAAATGAAAAATAAGGAAACTGTAATTTGAAGTCTCGTCAGCAGTAAATTAATAAGAACACTCACAGTTTGTTCCTTATATTAAATGTGTTGAGCTTTGAAAGTCATTTGATGCTCAAAGATAAACTGAGGGGCGACAAAGATAGTTTGGCTCCTAGCCGGCATTTCTTCATTGTCGGATCTAGGCCGACCAGGAAAAGATTCGTCAAACAGAACGCAGAGATTTGTTTATTCTACTTTCGAAATTCATGAGGATTGCTATACTTCAACAAAAGAAGAGTTCTTCACTCCGTTTTCTCTTGCGATTCTGGGAATTTCGGAATCAAATCCAGGGTTTCTGAGATAGACTGGTGAACAAAGCGCGTAGATCTAATCTACTGGGTGGGGGGGGGGGTAAACACCTCCATTTTATCAGAATCGCTAAATGATTTTAAAGATGTTTTCCCTTATTTCTGCAACCACTTCATCTGCCTTATGCAAACCTAAAACTAAATGTAAAAACGAAGGCTTTATAAAGTAATTCATTACTAATTTTAAGTGGAAAACAATAAAAACGCGCAGAGACAAGTCTATTTAGTTATTCTGGGTCATTTTTGCCCGACGTTTGACAATTTTTTCATGTTTTATTTGTTATTTTGTTTGTAGCCCTCACAATAGTAAATCGCGTAAGGTTGATAAGCCGACTTTAGTCACATGAAAAAGACACAAAAAGCGCAAATGGTAGGTATTCAAGCTTCTTGAAATGGCCATGGTCCTCCTTCAATCATTCCCTCTCTCTCTCTCTCTCTCTCTCTCTCTCTCTCTCTCTCTCTCTCTCTCTCTCTCTCTCTCTCTCTCTCTCTCTCTCTCTCTCTCTCTCTCTCTCTCTCTCTCTCTCTCTCTCTTTCTCTCTCGCTCTCTCTTTCTCTCTCTCTCTCTCTCTCTCTCTCTCTCTCTCTCTCTCTATATATATATATATATATATATATATATAGCTCTTTCTCTCTCTCTCTCTCTCTCTCTCTCTCTCTCTCTCTCTCTCTCTCTCTCTCTCTCTCTCTCTCTCTCTCTCTCTCTCTCTCTCTCTCTCTCTCTCTCTCTCTCTCTCTCTCTCCACCGCAATGGTGAACGGGGTAAATTTCAATAAAACAAATAAACAAACATTAGCCTTTCCACATGGATTTGAGTTTTATCAACTGTCAATACTATTTATTAGCCAAAAACAGACAGATACAAAAATTCCTTTATTACAGCATCTACATGTATAAGGAAGTCGGATGACTATAAATACCTTCTGAAAATTATGACATACATTATTATGGATTACTATGAGATTATCATCATAAGCATGACGTAGTAAAATGATTCATGGGTGTGGATGTGTGTGTGTGTGTGTGTGTGAGTGAGAGAGAGAGAGAGAGAGAGAGAGAGAGAGAGAGAGAGAGAGAGAGAGAGAGAGAGAGAGAGAGAGAGAGAGAGAGAGAGAGAGAGAGAAGAGAGAGATAGATAGATAGATAGAGAGAGAGAGAGAGAGAGAGAGAGAGAGAGAGAGAGAGAGAGGGGGGGAGAGAGAGAGAGAGAGAGAGAGAGAGAGAGAGAGAGAGAGAGTTGGTTCTCATTGTTTATATAAGATATATCATAATGTATATTAATATTCTCATCATGATTATTATTATTATTATTTAATGCAATTTGTATCATACTATATTATTCAAGAAATGATCATTTGTTTGTGAAATGTTATGAAAAGTGACTAAAACAAACGTCCCTAAAGGGCAAACAAAGATTATTTTATCTTACCTTATACACGCAAGTATAAAATATAAATTGTTGGATTAAGACGGATCCTGTGATGTAGAATCGATTAGAGCGATAAGAGAATGTGACAGGTCAGTGGAGAGGAATGATCGACAACAAGTGTTGCCAGCCGTGGCAAGTCCGTAGGTATCGTAATCTAATTGATTGATGCGAAAATTTTGTTTCTTTTCTCTGCACGCAGCCAAAAAGTCAGCTTGCGGAATGCTACTACGACACGTTAGTAGATGTACAAGATATACATTATTATGTTGTACTGTACAGCAAAGTCCGATGATGGCAGGGGAACATACTACATTATAATCTAATAATATCTTGAACTTGAACAACATATAGCCCACACTCGTCAAAGTCAAAAGGGTTCACACAAGAAACGCGTTGATTTGCGAGAAAAAAAAAAGTTTCATTGCTCTCCTCATTCTCATTGAAGTATTTGATTTGATTTGATTTGATTTACCCACATCCACAACTAAAGTGATCTCGAGGTATTTGGTAGGATTTTTGTGTGTGCCCGGACTGCCCTGTAAACGGCCAAGGGATCTTTAATGTACACAGAGTGTAGTGATCTGCATACAGAGCCTCCTTTATATCGTCCATCTCCGATGGGGCTAGGTGTCTATCCACCTACCTGGACCAGGGGATAGATTTTGCTCTAAAAAAAAATCGAGAATTTTTTTCTACCGTTGGCGGGGCTCGAACCCACTACCTTTGGATTACAGAGTCCCCCTCTTATTGAGGAACGAATGCACACGGGATAAGTAATATCACTGTCACTCACATATAGGCTGTTATTTTTTTATTACTCTGAACGACAAAAAAAACATCAACCCTGAAATAGCGAGAGAACGGTTGTACATAGAATCGTGCAATTTTTTGCAAACGATTAGAACATCATTCAAGTTTGTTTGATATGTTACTTATTGATGTATGACGTATGGTTGTTGAGTTATCCGAAGAAACCCCCCCCCCCCCCCCCCGAAAAATAGCGTCTAAATGACATCTGGTGTTGATTGATTTGCGTTTTGACAAGAGACTTTTCTTACTTTTGTCACTAGTTAAACTTCATTTACTTGAAACTACTATCGTTACATATCCACGTAAGAGCTGCAACAACTGTGTAGCCTTCTACGGAGCTCCAGCCAGCCAAGTGTTTCTACGCATCTCCTGTGTCACTGTCACATCATACAGTCGCCCTTCTGATTTCGATTTGAAGCTCATCCAGGTCAGAGACAGGACTAGCGTTTATGATTTGATTTACGCACATCTGCAACTAAGATGATTGCCCTGTAAACATCAAAGGGGTCTTAACGTGCACAGTGTTGTCATTTGCCCACGGGACCTTCTTTTTATCGTCCGCCTCCAATGGAACAAGGTATCGATCCACCTACCTGGACCAGGAGGATAAGTTTTTCGACCGTTGGGCTCAAACCCACTACCTTTTGGTTAAGAGGCCGACACCTTGCCTCTAGACTACCGAGTCCCCTTACAGGAGTAGCGACAACATTGCACTTGATAACCCCAGAATAAGAAAATTAAAGGACATGATGCCTGGCGATCTAGCTGGCAAATGCAATTGCCCCCCCTACCTTGGCAGCAGGTTTTCTCCTCCCTCGTTGATGTTTCCAAACTCCATCAGATTTTTATACCGTTTCCCATGATCTAATTGCAAGCTTTAAGAGAGGGGGCTTTTTAAACTACCCTTTTCTGTATAGTCTTATCACTTTAGTAGGTGAGTGTAACTCATGAAGCCAAAGGCCACATTACAATTTTACTTTTTCATCAGCCGTGGCCATCTTTGTTATTGTTATTGTGCAGGTGTTTTTTTGTGTGTCAAAAGACTCTTGGTGAATTTTAGTATGGTTTAACATTTGACGTCAAACTGTGGCGATCAGTTGTCCTATTTTATGACATTTAGTATCAAACAAAAGTTTAAAAATAGTCTAAATGTTTGCAAAAATATTTAAAAAATGCATGCGCTGGTAGATCTAGATTTAATTCTCTACAGCCATTTTCCCGCTAGCTCAACTCTCTACCGTTAAGAGTGAAAAAACAACCCCATCCTGTATTACATAATGTTCAAATGGTCGAAATAAGACCACCCCAAACATTTCCTTTTTAAATCTAAATGTCAAATAATTGAAATGTGAGCTATCGAAATTAGACCTACCAAAAGTGAAAAAGGAAATCATTTCTGATAACTCCTTGATTTTACCTATATGCACAACTAAGGTGACTCCCCCCCCCCCCACCCTCCTTCCGTCCCCTGGGAGGGTGTTGGTAGGATTTTCACATTGCCCGAACTGCCCTGTAAACAGCCATGTGATCATAAGCATGCACAGAGTGTTGCGATTTGCACGTGGGCCATCCTTCTTATCGCCCTTCTCATGTGGGACTAGGCAATGGCAGCATGGTAATACACGTAGTTAGGCTATAGTAGTAAACATTCTCCTCCATTCCTAGCCCCGCCCTTCCATAGTGAATATTGAATAAACATGTACATGCTCGATTCGGAACCACGCGTCATGTATAATGAATGAATGTGTCAATTTCAGTCGTAAATAAAACAAACTACAGCCAGACCTCATCCTTCCAATTCCAATAACTTGAAGTGGTAGTATTACTAGTATTAGTATTATCGAATAGCGTATATTATTTATTATGTTGAAGAAAGCTTCTATATCTATTTCCACAGATTGTTTGTTTTAATTGTTTCAGTTTCATTGAAATTTACCACCATATGCAGCGATCTCAGGCGGAATTAAGATGAAACAGCACGATGATAGAGAACTGACAGAGTGAGAGGAAAGAGATTGGACCTACCAGCAATTCCCACCAGTCGCTCAATCTTCTTCTACAGAGAGCACTCGAACTTTGTTAGGAGTGAGAGTGAGAATAAATGCCTTACATTTTATAAACTTAAGGTCACGCTGGAGGCGTGCCTTCGTGTGTGCTCGAGTGTTTGTGACTCCCACGAACGAGAGCTCATGACTATAGAGTAGAGTAATACATAGCCTAGGTCCATTCATACCGATATTTCATTCGTAAACCACATTCGTGGGATTACCATGTATGTCACTGTCAGCATGGAAACGAAAACTGAAGTTGCTGTTTTGCTTGACTGAGAGAATGAAGGAGGTGGCTGAAAAAGAGAAAGTACATGTCGTATTGAATTTATCCAATGTGTGAGAAAAAAAGATGCTTAATTGGATGGAACGCACATACGTTTAATTTAGATCGATGCGAATGCTAATAGGCAGGATAGAAAGAAAGAAATTACGTGTAGTATCAGAGAGTCTAGATAGCGAGAGGTGAAACTCATGCCAGCATCGCTTGGCAACCCAAATAGGAACGGTAAACACGTTAAACAATGGCGGCTTGTACAAACACACATAGTCGATTGTGCTTTGGAATAAATTGCTCAAATTCCAAAACTGAAAAAACAGACTTGTTCCTTTTTGATTTCCTCTTGGACCTACTTATTTCTTCTCCTTTTAATGTTACCTTAATTTAAAAAAAGGAAAGAGAAAAAAAGATATCGACATGTTAAATGATCCACGTGGTATTATAATTATAGTATGACTTGATAAGAGTAGCCTGAGAAAAAGAGAAATGTTCTAGATGTAGATCTACTTTTAAAATAGTATCCATCTACAGGCTTTAGCTATAGGCCTACTCGCTCAAAATTGCTCGATCAAATTATGAGTTGAGAATATTCTTTTTCATTTTAGTGGTAGGCTTATAAAATATCACAGAACATGCTACAAAGCGGTAGTAAATTGTTCAACAAGCAGATATTGTAACCTTTAAAGACTTTTATGTTTTTTTATTTCTCTTTTGGCTCATACATTGTTTAGAAAAAGTCTAAGAATCAATGTTGAAAAGTTTTAAAAGGAGCAGAGTGATGAAGTAAGACACTTAAAAGTTTCGCTTAACAGGTGAAATCAGTGGGTGATCAATACCACAATACCAGAAAAAATGGGGAAGAGGAAGAAGAAGGCGATAAAGCAGAAGAAGAAGGAGGGAGGAGAAGAAAAAGAAGAACAAGAAGAAGAAAGGAGGGGAGAGGGAGGAGGAGGAGAAGAAGAAATAGAAGAAGTGTTATCTTACCCGTAAAGTCGCAGAAAGTCTCTAGTTTCTCTGCTATTAATTGCTCTTTCTCTGCCTTAATCACCTCTTTGTTTACCGTTCCTATTTGCTTCCACGCTCACCAGAAGTGATTACGCGACAGCGAAGTAAGTTGACATGGAAGTCACGTGTCAGTTTCACCTCTCGCTTATCTAGGCTCTCTGGTAGTATGTAGTTCATGCGAACATCATTCGTTTGCATAGCCTACGCACAAACACGGATCTCTCTTCTGAATGTGCAGTAAAATTCATGAGACTCAGCTGTGCGACGAGGTGTCTCGAGAGCATATCATTGAATTTAATGCTGTACTTTAAATTATTTCACGTCCGCAATGAATGTGTGCACTGCAGGACATAAATAAAAACAACAAAACCAAACCAAACTGAAACAAGAAAAACAAATACAAGATTGCAATACATTTCAAAACGTAAATGTACTTCCCCTTTATTACAAATCTTAATTCACACAAAAATATTGTGTTCTTACTTTAGAGCCTATCAATAATAAATAAATATTACATTGTATTAATAAATATATAATTACAAGTATACCCAGAGACCATGGTTGATGATGATGTCTCTTTATTATAAAGCTGGGTTTCTCAACTGCAGTAAACTCAGACACCATTATATCGGGTACAAATGATATGAAGATGATTATTATTTCGAATCAGTACTGATACTGAGTAATGACCGGAAATTGAGAAATTAGATCTATTAACACTCAAACGTTTCCTCAATCGCAGGCAAACAATTTTTTTCTCAATCAATTCAAATACTGATTTGATCCTAGAGTTTAATCACTAAGAACCTCAAGCAGGCTATTTGAAATTTAAGTGCTTAAGTATGGAGGTTGTAGGTGCAGTGGTTCCTAAGTTATGCGATCAAAGTTAGAGATGTTCTGTAACGTTCAGCTTTATATAAATAGATTACTTATATTACCTTCTTCAAAGACACCGAACGCAAACACATCTAAAGCTTCGGAAACATGTGGCTGTGAGTCTGGCTGGATGGGGTGACATTTGACAAGGGAAATGATTTTGATGAAATTAATGGAATTTGTTTGGATAGAAATAGAATCTGACTTAATGAGTAATATGACTAGGAGGCTCATTTTCAATTCCTTGTGTTTTCTCTTCAACGAATTAGCCCCTTTTTACTTAAGTTGGTAGTCTCTTGACATTTATTAATATGCGACATGTAGCACTGCTGATTGCAAACAAAGGTCCTTTCAAAATAATAAATCCATTTAGCATCTGATAACTTACATTAAAGTTACATCTATAATATATGAAGACACAACATAGCACCGTATTGCCTTTTCTCCCTCAAGTAAAAATTTCATTTTCTTGAAGCAGTTTTTCCTGGTTGTTATTACTGTTATTTTGGTTTTGTGTGTGTGTGAGGAGGGGAGGGTGGTTTTTATGGAGGGGGGTGTGGGGGTGATTATTTTTATAGATATTTGGGGGTGTTATTTTGGTGGGGGGGGGGGGGGGGGTTGTTTTATTAAAAGATATAGTCATTCCAGGAAATCTGGAAAATCTCCCTTTAAAATATTTTATTTACATGTCAATGCCATAGTCATATGTAATATATTACTTTCAATAGTGACTTCAACATGAATATGATCAATTGACTCAATGTTTATTGCATATATAGAAATATTCAAGAAAGGTCACTTAAAAAACAGACAAATTGAACAAATTGAAGAACATATAAATATAAAATATAACAAAAAGACACTGTGAAAATTACCCATACTATATTGTATAATGGAATCCGTTTTTAAAAGTTTGATAAGACCTGGAAAAATATCTTGTTTTTTACAAGTATCGTTACAACCATGCAATGGAGTCAGGAGGGGGATTTCTTCACTTTCTTCTCCTTCGTCATTTAATTATTCTAGATTCCCTCCCTGCTCTTCTCTCTTCCTTTCTCTACATATACTCCAACAGATGCATGCTTTTTGCACACATAGATCCCACCAAGCGGGGTCCACTGACCATCCCTGTCCGTTACAAACGTCACATACATACACACCGTCACAATGTTCACTACAAACGTCACATACATACACACCGTCACAATGTTCACTACAAACGCCACATACATACACAGGGTCACAATGTTCACTACAAACGTCACATACATACACACCGTCACAATGTTCACTACAAACGTCACATACATACACACCGTCACAATGTTCACTACAAACGTCACATACATACACACCGTCACAATGTTCACTACAAACGTCACATACATACACACCGTCACAATGTTCACTACAAACGTCACATACATACACACCGTCACAATGTTCACTACAAACGTCACATACACACACAGGGTCACAACGTCCACTACAAACATCACATACACACACAGGGTCACAACGTCCAATAGACGCCAGGTGTTGTAGAAGCCTGTGATGACCAGGCCATTTTCCATTGTTTGAATTGAATTGAACTTGAGGATTTTAAAACATCCTATTTGTAGACATGTTCCCATTGTACCCGGGGGCAATCCAAGGAACTGTGTGACTATTGTTTGAATCAATACAAATAAACATTGAGAAACAGTCGTTAAAAGCTGACAATTGTTGTTCTTGGTCATTGAATTTTGTCCAAATTATTGCATAGACACCAAAATCTGCCTAACAAAACCAACCTCCTCTGTGTTTCTCATATACAGGCTTGGGACTGTCTACGACCGCATTAGGGTGGTTTTAGATCAAATATAATATGGAGTATTCAATTCAACAATGGTTTATTTGTCTGTTTAGGCACATCATTTCAAGTATAGAATGGAGTTAAAAATGTAAGATTACACACACACATACATATCATACACGATGTATTTGATTGAATTTACTAAACCCGTGCATGAGTCAGGGTAATTGATGGCTTCGCAACAAATCAATTTGAGTGGTTTCTCGTTAGGGTAATTGATGGCTTCGCAACAAATCAATTTGAGTGGTTTCTCGTTTGGCTGCTCTATTGCTTTTCGTTTCAAATACCGTCTCAATTACAATAATAAAAGTTTGTTGTCCTCCCTCACATGTTCTTGGAGACTTGGGGTGATATTGTAATTGTAATAATATTTGGATGTAAATCTGTTGAACATTTGGAATTACATTTGTCCGTGACACACCTCCACAACTTTTAGAGTTCTTGTGGAGTCTATCACTTGCAAGTCTAAAACCATCAACACTAATGCCTACATTGCCAGTTCTCGTTGTATACGTCTCCATAATTGAATAGAAGTCAATGGAGCAAAACTACACATTGGTTGGATAGAATTGACATGAGTTACACCACAACGCATATCGTATACCTCAAAAACTAAAAGTACAAAAAGGACAAAATCACGGAAATGAAATCCTCATACTCTGATCTATTGACTGCAATGGAATTTCACTGATAATAACATAACGAAACACCCTTATGACATATGAGCGATATGCTGTAGAAAGGATTTTTAGTTACATAGAAATAGTATGTGTTACTTTTTGTGGACAGTATAAATTGACCTACAATGTGATTTACTTCCTTATATTTATATTGCTATATATGACATGTCTTGTTATTTTCACAAAGCATGGATCCATATATAAAACTCATACAGGAACTAAGAAAGGCACTAGTTGTTTTTACCAAGTAAGTTGTGTACTGTGTGTGATCACAAATGCAGAGGGAGATGTGTCAGAAACTATTTTGAATACTTCACCTTTCGTAATGAATTTGTAGATATTGAATACATTCATTTTTGATACCCATGATCAACTTCAAAGAAATTGAATGCGTGGTTCGTCAATGTTTCCACACGTGATTAGCTATTGGCGACTGTGTAATACGTGTGGAAAGTCAAGGTGCCCGTACCAGGAGCCATTGCTGGTGAGCTCCACTGTTATTATAAAGATATCAGATTTATAGCCTGAATCTCCGCACAAGCGCAAGCTCACCGACCGTACATCATTTATCCCCCAGCAGGCCATTCATTCAGTCTTTCTCAAATCCCTTGGGAGCAAACAGTACATCAGCCTGTTAGGTTTTTGGTACTAACACTGACAATATCTTTTTCTACCTATAGCTGGGTACTCGATCACACCTGAGTCAAGTAGAGTAAAGGACCTTTCCTAAGAGTACAACATTGTGAAAAACTCCACCTGTGTCAGCCGTGGGGCTTGAACCAGTTGTTGTGAACGTTTTAACTACAACATCTCCTTACAGCAAAAGTGTTTTACATTTTTTTTTATTACTTTTTATAATTGAGTGATTTGAATAAATTGGAACATTGAGTTATCATGAGAATATTGAGAAGGCATAAGTAGGTCTATGCCCTATTATAAGTGTACATATCTTTTATGTCACTGTCACTCATTTTGGAAAACAATAGACAAATATTGTAATGATTATACTCCTGTCATGATAAATCCAAACAATCTAATAAATAAATACAACTTTAAAGATGACACTAAGAGTGATTGTAAAATCAAAACTAGAAAACACAGACAAGCAGGTACATTCACACAAACTAACACCATGTTTGCGGATTTCTCAAGCACATTCACTCACAGACTTATCAAACTAATATCTTGTCACAAATTTAGCACACAAAAGTCCTGTTAAAGATCTATCACATTAACATCCTGTCATATATTTATCAAACTAACACATTGTCACAAGTTTATCACACAAACATCATGTAACTATTCTCTGTCCATGTATTCATCTCATCAGCCATCACAGTCCAAGACAACTATGACTTTTTATGGTTTGATTTAGAATGAGGAATCCTCTCCTCCCACGCATCTTTACACATGTACCCTAGACAAAAATAACGAGCATCGGGACCCCGAAGATTGAATTGTCCCTGGTGGCAAGTAAACGGTTGAATGTTAACCTGATTATCTTGTTTCATTTCCCTTGAATACATGGAATGAATAACTTCTTGATCAGTGTTGGAAAGACCTTGGTGTAGTAAATCCACAACAGCTTCTTTGTACCTCTTGGTAAACTTCAGCATTTTCTGAAAGGAAGCAACAATTGAATGATTGTATCTGGATGAAAACTCTACAATGTCAACAGACTATGAAAAGAGCAACAGTTGAATAATTGTAATTAGATGAAAACTCTACACTGTCAGCAGACTATGAAAAGAGCAACAGTAGACCGATTGTAACCGTATAAATACTCTACAATGTCAACAGACTATGAAAAAAGTGACAGCTGAATATTTGTAACTACAGTCACGTCTCGATAGTCTGAACTTTGATAATTCGGATGTCTCAATGGTTCAAACAGTTTCTTCTTCTTTTTTATTAACCAATAATCCGGAAATTCGGGATTCCGGATCCAAACACCGGATTTTTTATCATAACCACAATATATAGAATTTATGCTTCGATAAGCTAAACACTTTTTCTCTTCTTGTTCTTTTTCTCCTTTTTTCTCTCTTTTTCTTCTCCATGCTTTTGTGCTTGTTCATCGTCTTCTTCTTCTGGCATGGTGTAAATTGTGCGTTACCGGAAAACCTGATGCACAAGTTAAAGGGAAAGAGAGTTCTGGGCAGTGATGAACAGCATCATAGTTATCTGTGTCCTGTAAAATGCACTAGGCCTTCATTACCGTAAGTACTGAGGCCTTTGGTTGATTCATAATGTGACACTATCGAGACTTGTCTGTAGATGAAAACTCAACACTATCAACAGACTCAGTAGAATAATAATTGACATTGATATCAGCTGCTGCAACAAGGGTGAATTTGATGGGGAAGAAACTCACCATTCTCTTCTTCTTGGTAATAATAAACGCACCCAATATTTTTTTCTCATCTTACATTCATTATCATCATCGCCTGTCACCTTTGTCAGGATATAGGCCAAAAACAAACAATCTCAATTTTTCTTTGCCCTTTGCCAACTTCTTGAGCTCCGTCCAGAACATGTTGCTTCTTTTAAGGTCCTTTTTGATATTTTGTTTCCATTTTGCATGTGGCTGTCCCTTCCTCCTTATGCTTTTTAAAAAAAATACTGGAGTCTGGTTTTTGGAGGGTACGTCTTAACCACCTGCATATTTTTTTACCTGTTTTTCTACTTCTATTTGTTTCTGATTTGTTCTCTGTAAAAGATCTTCATTCCTTATTATCTTGGACCATCTGATTCTGAGAACCTTTCCCAGGCATCTGTTTATATATTCTTGTTGCAGGTTCTGGGCATATTCCCCTGTTTGTTTCCATAGAGAAGTACTGATTTGACATTCCATAGAGGAGGAGATTGATTTTATATTTCATAGAGGACTGATTTCCAGGGACATGTAGCTTTTTGGTGCCCGCAACCACCTGTAAAATATTGTAATACACCAAGAAGGTACTACTATGATTTCTTTGTAATAAACCCATCGCATCAACTTGCTTTACCCAACACACACACACCAGTTTCACACTTCACTTCTCTGCAGGGTCTTTTGCTATCAGATTTCGCTGCTGGTGACCGCGCGCAGCCTGTGGTATTTTTTCCCTACCTATCACTTTCTCCTGAGGTGCCCTCTCGAAATGGGAACCAATAAAATTTAATTAGCTGTACAAAAATATTCTTGGAATAGGCTCAACGGTCGTGGTATTCTCTTCTTTGCATACATGTACATGTACAAAAACATTAAATTTTGGAGCCAAGCACTAATCTAGTTCCATCCTGGAACTGGCGTGGCTCATGCGTGCCCGCTGACAGACGAATTCTATTTTTATCGAGATTCTCACCATCTAGACAGCCAAAGACCAGCTCTATGTGCTGTGATGCTGATACACACTAATGTGTGTTGTGCGCTCGCTCTCTCTCTGTCTCCCCCTTTCTCTCTCTCTCTGTATCTGTCTCTCTCTTTCTCCATCTCCCGTTCTCTCTCCTTCTCCCTCTCTCCGCTTTCTCTCTCTCTCTCTGTTTATATCCCTTTCCCTGTCTCTTTTCTTTTACTCTCTCCTTCCCTGGCTCTTTTTCTCTTCTCCCTTTCTCTCTCTCACTGTTCAAAAGTTTGCAGAGGTGAAGAATCGTCAAACAGATTTTGTCTCCAAACATTGATGTAAGTACACTGTAATGTTATTACATTGTACATTGTACTACATCATGTTTTATGATTTATATCAGTTGTCTGAAAGTATGATATTATGACAATATTTTATCGTGGCAACATTTACAATGATGGATACGCCACAACTCTGCTGATTTCACATTCCATTAAGGAGGACTGATTTTACATTAAAATTGAATAAGTCTGTCCTTGTTCTGATGGAGATGGTTCTGTCTTTCCAAATTTTATTCATTTTAAATGAAAGCTGCCTATGTCTGGCTAATTCTTGCCTTGATGTTGACGTCTGCTTTTGTGTTTCCCTTCTCATCAGTGATGTTCCTAAGCAACAAAAAGAATTCACTTCTGCTAGTAAACTGTCGCTTACTCTAATCGCTGCCATGCAATTAAAATTTTACGATTCTGTCTTTTAAGTTTTTTATTTTCTTTCATAGATTTTTAGACCACGCAATATCATTTGTTTTTGACTGAATTGGTATACAATGAAAATCAATACATTGTAAAAATATGATATTTCCTCACTTTAATTAAAAGAAAGTGTATCTGAGCTCTTCTTTAAAAACACAATGTAGAAATGTTGTACATGTACATCTATGTCCACATGTTTTTGTAAGGGTGTTGCTCATTTGCAGATTCATTTCTTGACTGAGATATTATTCGTAAGTAAGTTTACTTCCTTTTCATTTTATATTTAATATTATTAAGCTATGAAGGAAATAAGGAAATAATCAAGACATAATCATTGAACCAAAAATAGAGAGAGAAAAAACCCAGCTCAGGACTAATATATGTTATACAGTAGTCTCCGCCAAATTGCACGATTCGTCATAATGCACAACCATTTCATGTAACCGAATTTTACGTTACAGGGTGAAACTTTGTTTTTTATTACTATAATACTTGATTTCAGGACACCCCCCTTAAATGAATGCATTATCATTAGATAAGAGGAATACTTTACACTGATGAGTCTTTATGAATTGGCAACATTTGGGAGTCAGATTCATTCTTTCAATGTGTTTTCAATTTTCTAATTAGAACAGATAACAGATATGGCAAATTAAAATAAAATAACAAAAACAGAAAAATAAGACACTCTTTTATGGGCCATATCTTAGTTCAAGTCCTGAGATGGATGAAATGTGAGTTGATGAGGTTGTTTATATTATTATGCATTATAATAATTCAGGACCTACATAGGTATTGACAAGTTGTTCACCACAGTAAACATTGGATAAAATATGAATTATGTCCTTGACCACTAATGTTTTGTAAACAGTGAGCCTTGTACAGTGAAGAAATAAACTGATAACTTTTATGTAAGCTATCATAAATTTTTCTTTCACGAGAGAGAGTAAATAATCAAACCTTATGTTTTACTCACATCTTTCGTAGCCAGCACCATACTTCCTGATACCCATACCAATTTTTCCTTCATTATCTCCTGTACTGGTAGGTTGAGAGAGAAAGGCCATGCTTCTGAAAAACCCCACTTTCTCAGCATCGAACGTGGTCGGTGGCACCAATTTAAATAAGTTGTAATGAGTACCATCTAGTCGTCTGAATAAACCAATGTCCAGCCAGGCAAAATAGCGCGTCTTAAAAAAAATCGCTGTTGCAGGCTTTGTTTAAAGCGTCATACTTGGCATTCATGGCACAGGTGTATTCGGGGTAGATGGTATTGGGGTGAATTTTTGGGTACGAGGGCTGCGAGTAGATCTCTCTGATTTGGGACAAATGCTTGAAAGACGACAGTTCTCCACGTTTAATTTTTATGATTTTTGTCAAATGTAAGGGCAAGCATGATCGTATTGACCTGTGAAAAAATGAAACCATAAGTAAACTATTTCAGTATTTACAATATGACAGATATTTTAAGATCAAGAAGTATCTAGGAGATATTTTAATTTTTCAATTAAGCTTTGTAAATTTTGTATTGAACGACGCATTAATTTTTAAAAATTAGTTTTTCTTTACAATAGTTACAACATACTATCTGATTTACTATGCCAGGGCTAATTCTATTCTGAGATAAGTATGGATGTCCGGCCACACTTTATCCCTCTTTGATTTTTGCCTCTTCTACTTTTATTAAGAGTAATAAACTGGTCAGTAAATCTGTGGTAGAAGAGGTTTCAGGGGTATTTCTAAAAAGGCCTGGATTTTTTTGGGTAGTAATTCAATTTTGTCTGGGTGGTAGCAAAGTGGCGTCGGTGGCCGAGCGGTTAGGCTGCCGGACTGGGGATCGTAAGGTCCTGAGTTTGAATCCTAGCACCTAGCAAAGCCAGGTCCGACGTTGTGTTCCTTGTGAAAGACACTTAACATGCATTTTCTCCACTCTACCAAGGTGCAAATGGGTACAAGCTCTAGCTTGGGATTAAAAACCTCGTCAGACTAACGTCCTGGCCAGGAGGTGATTATTCTCACCTGTTCCGCTTCATGCTATAGAAACTGGGATAAGCTCCGGCTATACAGGCCTTTAGGGCCTTGAAGGAACTTTACTGGGTGGTAGCAGGAGTTTTGGCCTGCTCTCTTTGATTTCAAACTACTAAAAGTTCTTTTACATACACAAAGGCACCTCTTAGATTATATCGTCTGTCACCAATAGGACTAGGCACTCATTTTTATTTCAAATTCAAGCCTGCACGGCCAGGATTCAAACCCATGACCTTTGACTTGGTAGGCGAGTGCCGTACCTACTGAAACATCTGCTTCTTTGTTAAAAAAAATATTAATTAATAAAATAATCCCAGTGATACAAGTAAACAAACATCAATGACATTTCCCATATGCAGCGACACTTTCCGTCTTTAATCTACATCCGCAATCAGTGTTCATGATAGTCTAACATGTGGTACATATTTAAATTCAGCAAGTCAGTCAATATCAAATATAAATTAATCCAAATACTATATCAGAAATTAAACCAGATGTACATTTTGTTTCTTATTGTTGAAATATAGCTGCTAATACTGAAATAATTTATACGTATATCAGCAAAATTGTATCCTTTTAAGGTACTCTGTTATACATTTGCTCCAATCAATAATTTACTCAAAGTGTTTACTTAAAGACTTTTTCTCTCTCATCAAAACAACTTTCAGGAAAAACAAATACTAAACAAGCAACTGTCAGAGACCATACCTGAAATATTCCATATCTTCCTCTTTCTCCATGTAGGCAACTACAGGATTGACCAGCCGCCCAAAGACCCGCATCCAACGTTTGTATTTGTAAGGCGAATGGTAGGCAAGAGGTTGCTCCCCTTTCTTGAAGATGCCCAAATCAAGGAACAAAGTCACAACAGTGATCTCATCAGGTGATGGATGCAGCATGTACTCAGGAATGGTTTCTGTTTCACACCATTGTTCCTTTAATTTAGAGTGAACAGGGCAGAGTCATGTCACATAGCTTCATATCTTATTTATTTATACCAATTTGAAAATGTAACACTGTACTGCCTGTATGCTAAATATTTGTGTTTGAATTCAAACCTTTCTTGTAATATTTATAACAGCTTAATACTTTTAGTAAGCCATGTTCTTCTGAAGAGTTTACACTTAATTATTTCCAATGGAAATGCAATCAAAGCAATGATTAAGGATTGTTTCTTCTTTTTCTTTTAGGTTGTTTTTACGTTGAGAGACACAATATTTTGCTTCAATCATTGGAAATGATTAAACAGCTACTACGGTTACAATAAATTAAAAACAATTATCTAATTAGGGATAGTCTACTCTAAAACAAAGATTGTTATAAACTAACAACAAACAAAACAGTAACAGTTTGTGTATGAGTATGATATGTTTTTGTACCACCCCTCACCCTTCTTTTCATTCAAATAATAATCCAGGTAAGTTTCACAACTAAGATCTCTATGTAAAAACAAAACAGAATAAAACTCAATCATACCACAGGTGGATACCATGGCCATAGCTCAAGCTTGTGAAGACCAGTGTCTGAAACACACAAAAACCACAAAAGTCAACAAGTTAAAATACTAAAAGTAGTTATTATACTCAGAGTTGAGCGTGCGATAATCAGGAACAAAACCCTGATTTTTCCAGGCATACAGCAATATGTCATAGTTTGCCATTGCATTCCACGCCACCTGAACAGAACTAGCTACCCATTTCACTGCTGAGTAGCCAGGAAGGTCAGAAAAATTTGCAGAAACTGGGAGTCGAGCTTGGGCCTCCTGGGTAGTAGTCAGCTACCAGAGCCTCCAAAAAGCATGCTACCTAGTACCATTCACAACGGACAAGGGTAATTTTAATTCAGCATGCTTGGAGGTGCCATTAGCTGAGTAACTCAGGGGGTAGAGCATCTGTCTACCACACAGGAGGCCCAAGTCGATTCTATATTTAGATCTTGGACTAGATGAAGATGTATCTAGATCTAATTACATTTACAGGATCAAGAAAACAAAACCAAAACCCAAACAAAACAACAAGTTATATTATCAAATATTTAACTTGAACGTTCATAAAGTACTAGATCTAATCTAGATTCTAAATCTAGAAGTACAAGGCATGCATTCAATCAATATAAAAATATGTAATCTAGATCTAAGATCTAATCTAGTTGATACTAATTGGCACACATGAGGTTATGAAATAATAATAGTAGATCAATTTCTATAAATACTTACAAAGAATGAGAAGAATGCATGTCAAAAGGAGAGCGCCAGTTGTATACAACAGCAATAATAGAAATCTCCGTACGGTCCATGGCTTGTTAAAGAGAATCCTATAAATGCTAGCGTAATACCTCATAGTTTCACGATGTTTTGTGCATAATTGTGGTTCATTGATTGAAAGTTCGCTTTATGTTTTGTCTCTTGGATTTCTATATTTCACAACCCCATTTTTCTAGATTAGCCTAGAATAGTTCTAGACCTAGAATCTAGTTCTTTAGTTGTTATCTGACGCCGCTATTGAAAGTTTGACGAACCGACTGACTCAGAAGATAATAATAATAATCTTTGCTCACCCCTTGACTGAAACTATCGTAAAAATCTGTCTTACATTTCGTTTGAGTTACCTCCTCTTCCGTGTCGTAGGTGGGCGTCTGTTTTATTGTTTATCTTTGGGATGCCCCTTATCCTCACACAAACTTTTCTTCTTTACACATTGTGTAGGCATACACGGCTGCTTACGCATCCCGTTTTGTTTGAGTTTGTTGAGGGGGTGGGATTGGTTTTTGGTTTTTGTTCTTTTACCGGGAATCACGGTTACAATTTTAAAGAATTTAAGTCATGATCACAAAAGCAAACGTCCATGCCATAGATCTAGCCGGCCGATAGCCGCACTTAGAAGAGCGCTCATTGTTTGGCAATAAATACAAGGCTGTACAAAATACAAACAAACAAAAAATCCCGGGCACGAGACCACAGCCATGACCAGAAAAGTTAAGTAGAAATGTATCAATAATTTACGTTTTACTTTCATGGTGAAGCGATGGGTTTCGAAGCGAGGCTATTGGTTCGATCCTGCCTGAAACTGAAGTGCCTTGCCTGGTGTTTATGATTTTTTTCCTTTTATTTTTAGGTAGCGGTAATTGCTACAGAGTGAGGATGTAGCAATTAACACCACGTTAATTGCTACAGAGTGAGGATGTAGCAATTAACACCACGTTAATTGCTACAGAGTGTGGATGTAGCAATTAACAGCCAGATCTATCACTTCCAGCCAGATCTATACCGCTACCCGTGCTCTTCCGTGAACATGACTTGCTTTATCGAGCAAACGTTTTCACCAGCAACACCCTCCAACCAACAACCAACCACCCACCACATGATTATGATCCCACCAGTAACACCCTCCAACCAACAACCAAACCACCCACCACATTATGATCATGATCTCACCAGCAACACCCTCCAACCAACAACCAACCACCCACCACATTATGATCCTCACTCTGTAGCAATTAACATGGTGTTAATTGCTACATCCTCACTCTGTAGCAATTAACACTACCTTATTTATTGCCCTTGTTTTGGTTGTCCGTCCTATTTTAATTATTTTTTTGAAGTGTTTTTTTCTTTAAGTGAGGATATTCTTTCCGACGTTTTCTTCTGTGCGCTGTTTGTTAATTAGTATAAGTACTAGCGGCAGTACTGCAGGCCTTGCGGCCTATAATTTATGTCCCCTCGTTTGTCAATTTTGTTTAGGTCTGTTTGCATGTCCATATGACATAACATAATAATATTCAATCTATAGAAGAGGTCTTTTAATTTAAGATCTTCAATTAAAAGTTTGTTTAAGCTGTTTAATTCTGTGCATATTTGGTGTTAGTAGGCGAGGTACCGGAAGTCACAGTCAGCTGCTGTGATCTTCCAAGTTTTTTATTTATCTTTCCCGGCGATTTGCGATTTTTGCGAACGAAATATTTAGATCACGTAGATCTAATACGATAAGACTATAGTGCCATAGATCTATTAATACTGATAATGTTATAGATCTTAGCATAATACATGTCGATTTATATAGAACTAGATCTATGTTGTTTGATATAAATAAACAGTGTTCACCAAGGTGCATGTTAGTTTAGGCGTCTGGGGTTCAGCCTAAGTTTATTTATCGGAAAAAAAATCAATATCGACCAAATATTTTGTGTTTCGACTCTACAGATCTCTCTAGATTCTAGAAATATATTATAGAGCTAGATCTAGATCTACCTCTACATCCGTAAGTTTTGCCTCTGAAATCGTTTAGATTTGTCGAAATCTAGATCTGCGTTTAGTGTCCTTTAGAAAACCTATAAACTTATAGAGATCTAAGTTAAACCTTCTAGATTTCTCTAGATCTAGATTCTAGACATATCTAGCTATTTTTATTGTAGCCCTAGATTCAACTTTGGGAATGGTGGACTAAGTAGGCATTGCTTTGACAGATTCTGACCTTCGTTTGTTTCTAAATATAGATCTATGGTGGGTCGGGTCACTTTGTGCCCCGGACTGCCCGAAGAGTGTTTTACTTTTGACGTTTATTTTCTGTTAGGGGATGTTTTATATTTTAGAGACAAAATTCTGTCCTTATAGACAAACAATTACGATTGGGACGAGGGAAGAGAACAGAAACACTTGAATGCTTGAAGTATGCGACACACAACTTTATTAACTCAAGACATTACGAACACACACGCCGGTATAACTGACGGACAAACTGACAGCCAAACATCACTATAACAGTAAAAAAGCGTCATAATAGACGGCCAAGACATTCAAGGGGACAACCCCACTGAAACATACAAGGACAACTGATTACGTGTCCGGTAAAACGAATTAAAACCTGTGGTACAACTATACACAGTTAATACAGGAGGTCAAGCAAATTACGTTCCTGGAGAAGAATAAAAATTATTATAAGTACAACATTTGATAATCCTTTTATCATTAATACATTAATACGAGAAACGTCTTCTCTCTCTCTCTCTCTCTCTCTCTCTCTCTCTCTCTCTGTTCTTTCTGTACTAGTCTTCTGCTGACCCATGTTGTTGTTTTCTCGCTCCTTTTGCGTTTTCGTTGACAAGGTTTCTTGGATTTGCCTGGCGTGTTGTTGACTGTCAAGGTATGTCTGCTGAAGTTACAGTTCCTGCTCTGCATACAGGCCGCATCAGCATCCGCAATTTCTGCTTTTGTTGTTCTCTTGACAGTTTCTCCCACTGCTCCGGTGAAATAAGCATGTGAGCCTGTGACGGTGCCAGGACATGTTCTCCAATCCCCACAAGTGCACGCTGTGGTTCAGCCTTCTATGATAGGACAAGATTGCGCAGGACGTCAACCAGCTGTGATAATTGTTGAGGAGTCCAACACGCGAGACGCTTAAGGACTGCATTCATACTTTCTGCGTTGTTATTGGTCCAAGTAGGCGTTGGCAAGCATCTATCCTAGAAAAGTATCAGAACGTTGTCCTTCAACTGATCAGCGAGTTTCCTGAAATACGCCTTTTCCTGGCCACTGGGCAGCTGCTCTGGCTACTCTTATGTCATGTTCAGCACTGTTGGCCGACTTTAGCACTCCCCGTTCTCCGAACATCAGGTCAATGAAACTGTTTCTTCTCCTCGTCTCAACCCCCACTTTGTCCCGAAGATGCCGAATCGTGTTCTTCTTCAGATGGAGAGTGCATAGGGCATGCCTGCAGCTTGGGAAGACCACTCTCACTGCCCGTGTCAGCGCCTTTTTGTCGTCGGTGCCTATGACCATCTGTGGCGGTGTGGTTCCTCCAGGTTCCATAAGTGCCGCAGCCACAGTGAACAAAAAGTAAAGAAATCTTCGAACGTACTGGTGGAATGAAGAAATACCGGTCCGGCGAAGATTGATGGTTGGTCAAGGTTTTCCTTTCTAAGGAGAGATTCTTGAAGTTTAGAGCTTTCATCAAGAGATCGCCAATATTACATGTCTTGTCAATTCCCATTACTGTCCGTCCATTGCAGCAGGAGGCCTTCAGATTTTGAATTTGATCTTCGTGGAAGAAGATCACAGAGGGCGCCACTGCTGGGCCGCACATCTTGTACTGGATGCATTGGAGGAAGTCGCGGACGCTGATAAGGTTTGTTAAATTCAGCATTTAATCTGCCAGGTTGCCCACTGATTTTCCCTGTACTCCGTCTTGTTTTTGATGCTCAGCTCGTTGCTTCTTCTTGATCTGCTGCTTGCTGCGGGGTTGAAGCTCGATCGGTTGCCCCTGGCTTTGGCTGACCATGTTTGTGTAGAGTACATTGGGCGGCAGGTGTTGGTTGGCGGCAATCTGATCTATGACTGTTCCTGCTGTGCGGACGTAACATCCTTTGTGCGTCTTGAAATTGCCATGTGGTGGGCGGATGCCCTTCCAGGTTCCCTTGTACTCCACCAGAGCTACCCTCAAACTGTGTTCATTGACAAGATATGCCGGTGCCTTCTCCACCCAGGTGATAAGGCGGCTGTATTGTGGGTCTGCAGCAAGCATTGAATAATACCGGACAAGCACAACGACATCTTTGGGTCCTGGTTGTGGATCATAAGGTATTTTTGTCCGAGAACCACCAATCTTCACCTCCTTACAAAGCTTGCCTTCATACAGGAACCCTTTTCGCAGTAGGCCATTTGACAGTTCAAAGAAATGACTCTTGTTGTTTCTTGTATTTGCCCACACCACAGTCATCATCGTATCGGTTACATGTCTTCTCTAAAATGCTGTCAAACTCGAAAATGTCTAGGCGTTGATCATGGAAGGGGTCAACAAACTCATCAATGCCAGCATCATAGCATGCCTGATTTTTGAACATTTCAATCGCCACTTTCAAACGTAGTATTTCATGCCACGAGTCATTTCTGAAGGCTCCTAGCGACACAGCCCTGAACAAGCAATTCCGTCCCCCTTGACGTGGACAGGGAGGTGATCTGCCGGTAGAACCGGGTGGTATTGCTGCAGGATTTCTTCGGGGTAGTCCGGGGAAGTCCGGGGCACAAAGTAACCCTACCGATCTATGGCCATATTTCTTAACTTGAAATTGAGTAGAGTTATTTAATTAGTATAATATTGCACTAAAGTTGCTGTATAGTAACAGATTTGCCTTTCATAAAATCAATCACAATACCTAGTCTTAGGCTTAACCCTCCCTCATCACCAATCTTACACATAAATGAAGTAAATAAATCCTCAATTTCTTTTTGAAGTTGAAGTGATTTAATTATTTTTGATTATTTACATTGTCCTACAAAGTAGAGCTGTATCGTAATTGCACTATAGACTACTACTCGTGGCTTGCAACACTCTGACAAGACTCAAGCCTCAACACTTTGCTGCAACACAGTGGTGTCCACCTAAGAATCCGATCCTTGGGAGACAGAAACAGTGGGTTCTTAGGCAGATCAGGTTCTAAGGTGATCTCCGACATGTCTTGTATGTTTACTTCAACTTCAATATTCATATATTTTGTATTGGCTATTCCCCATAACCATAAAACTTTGACTAGACCCCAATGGAAGCAGTTTCTGTTTGTTAATATTATCAAGAGAATTGCTTTGTGTAGGCATTATGATGTTTTGAAAAATATGCAGTCTTTGCAGGTAGATAGATCGAGTCTCCAGCAAGCTGAGCAATTAAATGAAAGTCTATGACCATGAAAAAACAATGTAGCGATTTGTACAATCACTTCCGTACATGTTGAAAATACTTTGTGATTGGTCATTCATTTTTAAGCCAATCAGAAAAGAGGAAAGTTATTCACAAATGCAAGACGGCTAAGAAAAAAATACAATAAGAGGGCTGCCCTCTGTCACCTGTCTTTGATGTTGCAATGCGAGCAGCATCATTGCCTTGCCTCCACATCTTGGCACGCAACAGCTATGTAATCTTCAATCGTCTGTTGTGCCCGAGGCGTCAAAGCATGGTCACACTAGGTAGCCAGGAAAGATGGCCAGGGCGTGTGGCGGGCTTTCTTGTGCTGTCATTCGTAGCCTGGCACACCTGTGACGTGTCTATTACTAGTATTACACCTATTAGTGTCTACACCAATGCAATAGATTTCCACCCGTCTTTATGATTCACTAAAAACGTATCACAGGTTATTGGCTCTTATTAGCATTAAATTGAGTGTGGATTTTTTTTCAGGATTCTCAGCTCACGGTCAGTCAGGGTTCTAAGGCGGATCGGGTTGTAGTAGTGGGGTCTTAAGGGGTAGTTTTATAAAATTCTGTTGCATGGAATTAGCGAGTTCTTAGGCGGATGGGGTTCTCAGGAGGCGGACTCTTAGGCCGACACCACTGTACTGTCTTTCATCTTACCTGCTCGCAGTATTGCATAGCATATTGGTACCAGTAGTGTTGCTTTGAGCGAGCCGAGGACATCAAGCCTGTTTGAACTGGCAAGACCTCGCACTGAGTGCGCAGTGAAGCGATGAGAGAGAGAGAGAATGGTATCATAGTCAGTGCCACACACAGTCGTCGAGGTCACCTCTCTTGCTTTGAGCGGGCAATTGGCGGGTGTTACCGGTAGGTCTTACTTCCTTCCTTTCCTTCTTTTTTTCACTTATCTTTCATCTTGCTGTTTCCTTTTAATTCACCCTGTGTTCACCGCAATGGTGGATGGGTTAAATTTCAAAGAAACAAACAAACAAAGCTTTGACTTTTGCTTCTGCCTCCCATTCGAGTGTTGTAGAGTGTTGCATCCATGCAAACTGATGTGAGGCATGATAGGTATTTGCTTCTAACATTAACAACACTCACGTGACCTGACCGCTTGCAAGATGCAAATCAGTTTGCAATATGCAAATCCCGGAAGTCTTGAGTCTTGCAATATTCTAAAGTAAGGTACTCGGATATAGCTCTACTACATTGTCGACACTTTGTGACTTTTCGTTCTTCTTTACTTCATAGGTGACACATCATGCTACCCTCATAAAATGAGCTGATGTATATTGACACACATTGAAAAGTTGAAAATGGATGGAAAGAAATCAAAATCTGAGGTAAATTTAAATTTTTGAAAGGCCTATAGAACTTTCTATTCAGTAATTTCTCACTTATGTACATCTTTCACTTCATACTTCATGTTGATTTTGTTTTTGTTGGCATTCATACTGCCATCAATGAGCATATAATGTTACACACAATGAATGAAGAAGAAAACACATGTTATCATGGTATGCAATTTTAACTTTTGTAAAAGATACTACAGAGAAATGGAATAAAATTATAAATCTGTGAAAATAGTCCTGCAGGGTGTATATTTTTTTAATTCTGGTGTGGAACGTGGCCTCTATTTTACCACTCATACTAAGGGCATGATACTAACGGGTATTGTTCTTGAGATACCAAAATGTTGAAAACTAAGACACATGCTGATGGTTAACATTTTCACAATTTTGCACAACTACAGACGTGATGATTTGCCAATTCTACATTCTGTTTTGTTTTATCAGCTGGTTAGGCAGTTTCATAGACTATCTGTTTAATAGTCTTTTTTTTTAGTGGGTATGGCCTGAAATGTATGAAAGAAGAAATAAATGATTTAAATGAGCATAATGTTGATTCATTCATTTTATCTATGACTTTCACACAACTCAATCCTTAAAGAAAACCGAAGGAAGCATAGAATCTGATTTTTGTGGAATCTAGAAAGTTTTTCAACGTAGATGATGTACAGGGTAAAGATGTCAATGTTTGAACATTTGGAGTAAAATATGCAGTGAAAAATTTTATTGATTGTTTTCTTTACATCTGAATGTACAACAGGATACTAAAGAGCACTTGAAATTAAAATGGTTATTTGCAAACCCTCAATATGCAACTCAGGTTAGTCTGAAAGACTTGCCACATTCTGATCTTTTTATTAAAAAATTTGAAATTTCACTCTATTGTTTCATCCGAAATGTACCTCTTGTCTGAAACAATTTCTATTCCCCAAACAGCCCTTTTTTTTTCTTTTTTGTTGTTGTGGGTAACGACTGCATACCCAAACCTAGAATTTTCTAGAAGAAAGAACAAAGCAGCCTCAAGACTCTACCCCTAGGTATTCTTTCAAACATACAGTACATTTATACTACAGACATACAGTCACGTCTCGATAGTCTGGACTTAGATAATCCTTGCCTGTCTTCTTCATCTTCTTATTCTTATTCTTCGGACGTGGTGTAAATTGTGTGTAAGCGAGAAACCTGAGGCACAAGTCAGAGAAAAAGAGAGGGAGAAAAGATCTGGACAGTGATGAACAGCATTATAGTGCTCTGTGCCCCATGAATGCAGCAGGCCTTCATTATTGTAAGTTCTGAGGCCATTCACTGATTCACAATGTAACACTTTGATCAGAGATTCTATAATCTGGATGTCTCGATACTCTGGACTAATTGCTTGGAGCGAAAGGGTTTTGATTATCGAGGCGCAACTACATTTATGCGGTTGCAACAAGGGAGATAACTGAAAATATAAGGAAAACAGCATCATGTAGTGAACAGTAGTGGTATCCCTTGGATAATCTGATAGTCTGGAGAATGGTATAAACTTTAAACGATCTTATATTTATAGTTTTGGCGGGAATGGGTGGTTGCAAAGTTCTATTTGTTTCATGAAGATTTCATGATTTTATTTTGCATTTTGTTCCCTCAGATGTTGGCAAAGATAGCAGCAATGAAGCAAGAACTTGCCCGAAAGGAAAAGAAACTCAAGGTGTGCTTTGCCTGTTGTAGTAGATACAGTTGACTTCTATCCTATTTTTCATCAACTCAGTTTATCGCAATTGCTGTTTAATTGCAACTTTTCTCAAGAAATGGAATTAATTCTTAACTGTTTAAAGGTTTTTGAGATAATACAATGAAGTCTATGTAGTGATACTACCACTACCATTCATTTTCATCAGTTTTGAACAGCTTCCTGTTTGATATTAATATATCTGTATTATGTGCCGTTATGTGGAGAAATTCATGTTGGAAGAGGAATATACACATACGAAAAAAAACAAACATAAAAATACACATGCCAAGAAGGAAAAGAACTCAATTTTTAAATTTCAGTGATAAAACTCCATTGTTGTGAACCTTTAAAGTATTTTATGCATCGTAGCCAAATATTTAGTGAAAATGTAGATTAGAACGAGATTTAGGACCGTTTGAAAATACTATAGGGGGTAAAGTAAAGTTCCTTCGAGGCCATTATGACACATAGAGCCGCAGCTTATCCTGGTTTCTGTAGTGTGAAGTTGTAAGAAAAATAAGAAAATGTTTCACGATGTCGGACACAAACCCACAACCTTTTAATTGAGAGGCAGGCACCTTACCTCTGGACCATCTTATCCCCGGAGGGGAATCAGAAACACTTTCTTTTTTAACTTCCAGATTCACATAGAAAGGAATTTCAGCATGCAAAAACTTTTATATCCATTTGCCTTCGCCAAATGGTACACAAAGCAAGCTTCATTAACACATGGTCATGTTTTGTTTTGTCCTTTCAGAAATCACAGCTTGGCAAGCATAAAAGCTCATGTTCAACAAAATTGAAAGAATTCAATAACCACTATAAGGGAGAAGGATTGGAACAACACTTGGAAAGCTCTAACAATATCATGGGCAGTGATAGTAAGAACAAGAAATCACCCACAGCTGAAGAAAGGAATCTCCAATGGATATACTTGCTGTTAGAGAAAATGGAGACGGTCCAGTGATGACTACTACTACCAGGGACAAAGATGCCTTCATGATAATTGATCCCAGACATAGAAATGTTCCAGAGAAGATTAGTGGAGGGGAAGGCGGTGGTTCAGCAATGACTTCCTCCAGAAGTGGAGATATTTCAGTGGTGACTTCTGTCACAAGTGAAACCGGGCAGGGCAAAGATAATCCCAGAACAACAGAGACGGACAAGAGCATTTCAAATAAGAGCTATCAAAACAGATCTGTTGTCTGCTCTAAAAGCATTTCTCTTGATAGAGAGACATTTACAGGGACTTTAGAAAAAAATCTTGAAGATGATAAAAAGCCAAGTCTTCAAACTGATCACAAGTTACAGAATTCCAATAATGAAAATATAAATAGTCAATTGGTTACTATAAGCTGTCTTTCACCAAAAAAAGATTTTCCTTTTTTGTCAAGAAACCTTTTAAATAGTGGAGAGAAGTGTTCATCTAAATCTAGGTCTTACGAAGAAGAGTCTGTGCTAAATTTGGAAAGTTTAGGTCCTGAAATACAAAAGACTTAAACGATAAGATATCTCCTCAGTTGGAATGGGAATCTAGTAGAGACGATCTCCGGTTTGAATCACAATTTATATCCTCTGCGTTCAAAAGTCAAGAAATAAACGACTCCTCGATGAAAGATGAAGACAAAGGTAACAATGGCCTGTCAAACTCTCAGTTCCTGGAATTGCTTGGACTTTCCCAGCCAATAAGTCTGACTCCAATTCCAATGGATGTGCAGAAAAAGAAGGAAACAGGGAGAAAAGTTTCATATCATGTGTCTTCTACATGTGTGTCTCCAGAGTGCAAAGAAAAGATTAGAAATCATATGACAGGGTGTGTTTATGGAAATGATGATAGTGATAGTCAGAGTGCTGCATCACAAATTACATTTGACGGAAAACCAAATAAAAAATCCATGAACAACCAGACAAGTGCTCAGATAGACAAAGTGTTAGATGCCGGAGCTAGCACCCTTTATGACTATACTGAATTAGATGCCATCTCTTACTCACAATTTGAACTTACTGAAGATTTCCTGTCAGAAAATGCATCATCTCAGTCAGACTCTGCTCACCTGCAGCGTCAAGTAAAGCGCTCCAGTCTTACATCTCTCATCAAGAGAAAATCTCCATGGCTTTCTGCTTTTCGTACTCTTCAACTTCATTTGATATCACATCTCAATCTTCATCTTCAGAAAGTGGATATTATAAACCCAAGAACTTTGTGCGAATGTCCAACAAAAAGGGACAGTGTTTCGCAAGCAAGAGAAAGCAGTGGCTGTTCTGTCTGCCTTTCAGTATTTGATTGAAGAAGCAAAAGGCAAACCGACAAGGAGTTTGAATTACCGTGTTCTTTTCAAAGCCTAACAAGTTACCCAAACAAACTATTTCCTCCCAATGACGAACGTACTGAGTCAGACAATCGTGAAAATACTTTGAAAGAGAACTCATGTGAGAGTTCACATTCTTCATGTCAAAATCTTGACAAAAACGAGTCAGAATTTGATGAGCCAAAGAGTGACAAAAATATCAAACATGGGAAAACTTTTCAGGAGATTTCATCAATCAGTGAAACTATTGATCCAGATGGAATACGTTTATCGCCATGCGATTCAGAAGACACTTTAAAACCTGTAAGGTGTAACTCTCAACCGTATTCCCTGGACAATATTGCCCATGTGAAGGCTTGTAGTGGAGAAATGCTAACACTTGACTATCAACATGAAGGAAATGTTGTCAAAGCACCCTCACATTTGCTTGGCAATGAAAACTCAAATGCAAAAACCGATCCCTCTTTTACATCCAACTCCTTTTGTTTGAAAACTAGCCATCAATCCCCAAAGAGACAAAATGTTTGTCAGTCCTCCGATGATTGTATTAGAATTAAATCAGCAAAAATGTCTCCAAAAGAAGACTTTTCTAATAGTCTTAATGAAATCAGTGGTAACAGTCCTTCCTCTGATGTTTCCACTAGCAAAGAAAATGCAGAGGATATTGGAGACAATGTTTCATTGAGAGAATATGACGATGCTAAACTTGTAAACAATTCATTGCTTTTGAAAAAGGACTTAGATCAATCAGCCGTTACACACTCATGCCAAAACAGTCCTCGCTTTCAGGAAATACATAATTCTCCTAAACATATCGAAATCTTCAAAAGCATTTTCCCTCTTATCAACCATCATCTTCTTCTACTCCCATATCAAATATTAAATCAAGATTTAAGTCATCTTATAAAAACATTGCAGGGTCTCAAAAGCTTTCAAACTCTACCGAATTCTTGCCACGTAGCGGAAAGCCAGCCTCACAAAGTCTCACTCGAACTAAGACTGGTGTGCAACATGAAACGGTTCAACCAATTATTTCCTCGGAAGAAAATTTACACTTGCAAAAGATAGATGAGAAAAATGAATCTATTGAGCTCTTTAATGCTACTAACACTTTTATGGAAGACACTCTCCCATCTGGTCAAAACACTTTGAAGCATGACCTCTCAACATGTGATAACGATGATGAAGAGAGTGTTTGTAATATGTCCTTAGTGACCTCCCCATTTCAAAATGGCCTGACGAACAAGTTTGCACAGGAAATAATATCCTGCCTTGGAAAACTATATCAAGGACGCCGTTCACACCCCTAAGGGTTTTGGAGAAAGAGAGTAGCTTTTCAAATTCTAGGAGCTTCCCTTCCCCAACATTTATTTATGGCAAAGAAGAAAAAAAGATTCCTTGCCCAGGCCCATCAGACATGACAGGAGCTGAAAGGAAGGGCGGCTTCCTTACACTTTGCTGGCTGTTTTCAGGTTGGTGAATGATTTGGGTTTTTGGTTCTGGGTCGGGGGAGGGGCGGTGTTATGTTTTGTGAAAGTCTTCTTTGTAATTTCATTGCTGACCACACACTTTGAAAATACTGGAGATGTAGAGATGAATATATATAAATGTATATATGAGGGGATGAGATGCAAAAACCGCTATATCCATAAAATATTACTTGAGAAAATCAAGTTTGTCTTCCCTTGGTTCTAAATTAAGCCCGGTGAATTTGATGTCTAGAGCCAAATTATAAAAGGATATAGTCAGTTTTGAACAAAAATGATTTCATCATCAGAAGACTCTTCATTCAAAGTCCAAGATAGTGGAAAAAAATCAAAATATGTAAAAATGATGCACAGCGGCTTTTGCATCTCACCTCCACTCATATATATATATACACACACACACACAAGCATGCCCATAAATAATGTTGGATTACGATTTCTCTTTATTATAAATCTGGGTCTCTTGAACTTTGACTGGTTTACTCAAAAACCACTGTATCGGTTAACTCAAAAAACAACTATCGGTTACGGGTGATATCAAATACGATTATTAAATCAAATTAGTACTCGATGCTGAAGTTAAGTAGGACTTTTATGATCCGGCTTTTTAGAGTGGTACTCAATACTGAATTTATGCTGGCTTTTTATTGTAATGACCGGAAATCGGGACATTAGATCTGGTAACAATAAAAAGTTTCATGGATTACAGGCAAAACAATCGTTTTCCAATCAATTAAAATATTGATTTGATCCTAGAGTACGTTCGCTAAGAACTTAAAGCAGGTTATTTGAAATCTATGTGAAATATGGAGGTTGTGGGTGCATTGGTTCCAAAGTTATAAGCGGTAAAAGTTAGACACGTTCAGCTTTATATATATATGATTACTTAAAGCTAATAGTAATATTCTATAACATGATAGAAACTGTCTAAACACATAAGTCCACCTGACATAATTTAACAGGAGAAGCAAACAAACGTAATAAATCATCAAATAGAGTGGGCAGTTGGCAGGAATTGCTGGTAGGTCCTATTTCTTTCCTCTCCTTTCACTTATCTTTCATCTTGCTGTTTTCGCTTAATTCACCCTGAGATCACTGCATATGGTGGGCAGGGCAAATTTTAATTAAACAAACAAACATCGAATAGGACTGCAAACATTATGTTATGCTTTTTGGATTATACTTTAATTACTAATTTTGTCTTTAGAATGTAGTATATGTGGGAGGACAATCAGTTGTGCTCAAAATTGACGTACGCAGTTAGATTTGAACTTTTTGATAGACCTAAAAGTAAGTCTGCTCTTTGACTTATGAGGTAAGAGTTTCAACGCTAGAAGAAAAGCAGAATTTTTATTAAGAAGATCATGTGCATGACTGGAGCTTGTCTATTGTTTAATAAGGTCTTTGATATTTATAGACACAAAAGATGCATGTGTTTGATCATTAGGACAAATCTCATATTCCATGTATTGTGGATTTGGTCGTTTAAACACTTTCACAGACAATAAGCATTTCTTCTATTTCAAGATGATCGATATCAGTCTGCTATCTCAACTCATTTATTTGATATCTCACTCAATCTTTATTTGAGTTGTGTTATTATCAAAACTGCCAACCAATACGTAAAAATGTGTTTTGTATGAAGTCTGTATGTACCTCGAAAGGCATGTATATTTATGGGCAAACTGTATTTGTCTTTAGAGAAACCCTAAGTTAGCGGCAGAGACTTTTTGTTATTTACTTTAAAAGGGAGTCATTTTAAGTTCACTCACCAATGTTTTCTCCCAGCAGACTGTTTCATTCAAAGTCCTTCTCAGCTCCTGGGGAGCATACAGTACAGCAGCCTATTTGGCACTTTGTACTGCCACCTTCAAGATCTTTCTATACCTATAGCCGGATATTCATTCGCAGCTGATTGAAGTAAGGAAAGTGGAGTAAAATACCTTTCCCAAAAGTACAACATAGTGAAAAAAACACCTGGGCCAGCCATGGGGATTGAACCAGTGTCGTTGTGATTACAAACTCACAACACTACGGTTTTGCCACAACACCTCTATGAATTTGTGTTTATGTAAGCATATAATAATAATAATAATAATAATAATAATATGTGATTTTGTTGGATCCTTTGTAGTCTTGCTCAGAAGACTCAGTTGTGCAGCTGTTACATTGTCAAGTTCAGGCAGAGCAAGGCGATGATATCATGAAAGTTTATCTGGTCAGTGTTCAAGCCTCTGCTCTAACCGTATGGGCCCAGGACATGGATGGGTGTGGCTGGATTCCAGAGCTGGACTGGCGGCTTTCTTCAGTATGTATGAAACAATTTAGTTCCTTGTAATTCAAAGCATCTTTAGTAACATCCAATAAATATTTTTCTACAGTGGATGCAGCTTTATTCACTCTCAGTTCACTGATTTCAATGAAACAAAAATTTGTCATGATCACATGATGATCATCAAGACATTTTCAAATGTAATTGTCCATATGTTGGCAAATTATGTACCTGATTTGTGTGTTGTTTATTCATTCAACAGAATATTCACATCCTTGAAGCTTGCTCTTTGCCCCATATAACTGACAAGATTGGCATAGCTGCGTATGGTTGGGAGGAAAACCAGTTCTTTGCCACTGTTTTTATTTATGACGTTAGCCATGATGTTACTAACCGCTTCAACCTTCCTGTTGTTGAAGAGAGCTTGGGCTTTAAGTGAGTAAATATCGTGTGTGAATCTGTTTAAATGGTTAGCCGTACGGTGGTTTTGTATCTTTATAAATATTGGAGACCTTGAATCAATAGAAAGGCTCCAGTTACGTCACGATCTAAAAAAAAAGACATCTGTTGTTCTTCCCAACTTGAAACCTCGTAAATTGAGGAGCAGACTTACTTGTTTAGATCTTTCAAAACGTTCAATTTCAAATAGTTTTATACACAGTTGATTATTTTTTCCGATTTACTACAATTTAAAGAGTAACGTAGTGATTAGGTTGATATTTTAAAAAAAACCATAACATAGCGTTTGTAATCCTATTTGATGATCTATTACATTGTTTGCTTCTGAAAAATACCTCTGGCAGACTTATGTGATTAGACAGTTCCTCTGACAATATACTTTGCTTTATACATTGAGTGTTAAAAATAAAATATTAGGTTACGTAAAGATTCAAGTTTAAGTGTGAGACAATCAATATAAGATTACAAAGATTCAAGTATGAGTGTTAAACAATCAACATAAGATTACAAAGATTCAAGTATTAGTGTTAGACAATCAACGTTAGATTACTTAAAGATTCAAGTAATAGTGTTAGACAATCAACGTTAAATTACTTAAAGATTCAAGTATTAGTGTTAGACAATCAACATTAGATTACTTAAAGATTCAAGTATTAGTGTTAGACAATCAATATTAGATTACTTAAAGATTCAAGTATTTGTGTTAGACAATCAATGTTAGATTACTTAAAGATTAAAGTATTAGTGTTAGACGATCAATGTTAGATTACTTAAAGATTAAAGTATTAGTGTTAGACCATCAACATTAGATTAAAGATTCAATTATTAGTGTTAGACAATCAACATTAGATTACTTAAAGATTCAAGTATTAGTGTTAGACAATCAACGTTAAATAACTTAAAGATTCAAGTATTAGTGTTAGACAATCAACATTAGATTACTTAAAGATTCAACTATTAGTGTTAGACAATCAACGTTAAATAACTTAAAGATTCAAGTATTAGTGTTAGACAATCAACATTAGATTACTTAAAGATTCAACTATTAGTGTTAGACAATCAACATTAGATTACTTAAAGATTCAAGTATTAGTGTTAGACCATCAACGTTAAATTACTTTAAGATTCAAGTATTAGTGTTAGACAATCAACGTTAAATTACTTAAAGATTCAAGTTTGTCTACTTATTGTTGGATGGCTTTTTCATATTCTT
This sequence comes from Doris montereyensis, assembly GCA_037039925.1. Taxonomy (NCBI): domain Eukaryota; kingdom Metazoa; phylum Mollusca; class Gastropoda; order Nudibranchia; family Dorididae; genus Doris; species Doris montereyensis. Next base: position 234,732 of record JAXRKP010000329.1, on the reverse strand, counting down.
ATTTCATTTCTTGCGCTTTGATTTTGATGTTCTGCCATATTGTTCTTCTTTAGTAGCCCAGAGATCACTGTTTACACTAGTGGACACTGTTTACACTAGTGGAGATCATTTGAATGTTCTCTTTAGCATGCAACATGATATTTTATACAACCTTGTAACCTAAAATAAGTAGTGCATACAAGATTTTTGAAAATACGTATGTTGATTTGATTTGGTTTACCCACATCCACAACTATGGTGATCACAGGGTTTTTGGTAGGATTTTTTAGCCCGCACTGCCCTGTAAACAGCTAAAGGATCTTTAACGTGCACAAAGTGTTGTCATCTGCACACGGGACATCCTTTTTATCGTCCATCTCCGATGAGACTAGGTGTTGATCCACCTACCTGACTAGATGGGTAGATTTTGCTATAATAAAAAAAAAATAGAACGATTTTCAATCGTTGTCGGGGCTCGAACCCACTACCTTTTTGTTTGAGAGGCCGACACCTTGCCTCTAGACTACTGAGTCCCCTCATGTAACACATTAGCTAGGAAATCATTATTGAAGTTTTATGAAATTTTGATACATTCTGAACCTCCACTACTCTTTATTTTGTTTCAGAAGCCCCAGAGAAATCCATTTCTGTTGCATTTCATCCTCTCTTTTACTCATGGAATTTCTTGCACAGCTGACCATACCATAAGAAGTGTGCAGTTCGATGATAGACTTCAAAGTGTTGAGTCCACGTCCATATTCAAGTCGTGTCGTGGCACGCTGCAAGCTCTAGTGGCTTGTCCTGATGTTCCCAAGGCCTGCTTTGGTCTCACCGGTGATCAGAGAATTGTTATATGGTAGGACTTTGCCTACTGTTAGTTCTTTTTTGACAGTGCTAAATAGATTATAGTGAGTGGTTGTCTTGGGCTACTGGTAGCTTCTACTTCTTTCATTTCATGCTTTCATCGACTGCGACTTTCAATTCATCTTGCTGCTTCCTCTGATTTCACCCTGAGATCACTGTATGGTGGACAGGGTAAATTGCGATGAAAAGTTAAATTGCATCATGTAACGTTTGTAAATTAAAATGACCTTGTTTTGTCTTTTAAAACCTAGAAGCCAAATTTCTCTCACCTAAATTGTATTGCGTAATGAAATTAATTGAACTAATCTAGAGACCCATTTGTGAGGATACAAATAAAATTGCAAGAGATTTTGCAAACATATAAAATAATGTAGTCAAAACATATTTTCCTGCAGGAAGAAGAATAAGTATGTTCAGAAGCTCAAGTGAGTCAAACCTGCCAAAACATTTGATCAATGATTTTTAAAAGCGACTTTGATGTGTTTTATTTTAATCGTAGTCTTGAAAGAAAATGTTGTGTTTTGTGGCTATTTAATTTTAAGCTCTTAAAGAGGATTATGTCATTTTTGTGGACGTTAAAGTTGTAAGGAAGGTTTGGTAATTTTGTCTTACACAATGTTTTCATTTCAGGAACTTTGAAATTGGAATGGTGCTAAAAGCATTCAGATGACGACGGCTATACCTTGCCTGACCAGCCTACTGGCAGTAGCTGCAAAGAAGGTATGCTTTGGTCATAATTGGCAATGGTCTCATTTCAAGTAGGTGGGTCATTTGGGGTTCTATCTACTGGTGGATATGACTTCTTTTCTTGAACACTCTGAGTGCTAACCCTTAAGAAAAGCAAAACTCTTGAATCCTAGGCCTTTTTAAAACAAAAATTTTCTCTTTTTGTAATACTGGAATAAATGAAGCAAACTTTCATGAGTTTGTTTTCCATTTACTGAAGCTGCGTGTCTTTGAATTTTGTATTTCGGGCCAATGCTTTGAATTTTATGATCCCTTGACCACGGTTACTGTTTGAAAAACAAATGTGATGGACCTAGATGTAAACCTTCGTTTATCATTCTATCAAGGTTCTCTCATTTACATCTAGTATAAACTTAACATATCCATCATTATCTAACTCAATATCAGAGTCTTCAGATTTTGTCTATTCGACACCCGTAATCAGCCTACTTGGGGTAGGTCATGGAAAAAATCAATGACCCGTACTTCAGATTGTCAAAATCGATTGAGTCAAGTCGCCAAGGATGCGAAAATGACTTGCGAATCGCAATATCTGTTTTTAATTCACAAATCACTGTAAAAGGTGGACAGGATAAACGTTAACAAACCAAAGTATTTTGGTAGATGCAAATAATATGGTATCTGGTCATTTGTTTGTTCAGCCTCTTTAAGCTTTGTTTATTTCTATTGTTATCGACCACAGCATGCTATCATCATCTCTATTTTGTAGGAGCCAAGAAGATATGGTTGAAAATCAAAAGGATTTCTTAACTTCAGAAATATGTAAATAAATTCTGGTTGAAAAAGTGGGGAGATATTGTGTTTGATCTGCTTTTTAGAATGGGGGAAGAAAGATATTTTTTTATGCTGTAATGAAAATTCAGATTATTTGGATTAACTAATGTCTATGTGTATAGCAAAGCCAGAGGATCTATTCATTAACTCTGCCATTGGATAATTAAACCACCATCTTCATAGTATGACAAATGAAGGTGATGACACAAGATAATATGAAAGCCCCATAGGAACAAAGACGAGACAAATACAAGGAATAGACAGAAAAAAATCCTGGCCACCATGGGGATCGAACCCGCAACCTCTGTTTGTCTTTATCTACGTCAGATTACTTCAGAGGCATACTATATATTGTAGTGTATTTATTCGTCAATGTTCAATGGTTGTTTAAATAATACTAGGTTCAGATCTAGAAAATATTGTAGTTTAGGTCACTGGGGGAGCGAACTGTCAGTGAGTATAGCTGCTAGTCACGGCTGGAGTCGTGCAAAGACCTTGCTAATGAAACTCCTTTTTTAGGGAGCGTAGTTAGCTCGGTTGGTAGCGCTTTCTTTTCATGGCGAGGCGACAGGTGCCGGCGCAGAGGTCGCGGGGTTTGATCCCCATGGTCGCCAGGATTTTTTTGTCTGTCTATTCCTTGTATTTGTCTCGTCTTTGTTCCTATGGGGCTTTCATATTATCTTGTGTCATTACCTTCACTTCCGACATGCCCCTTGGCTCACTGTTTGTCTTTATATACATGGTATGACAAGACTTGATAGTCAACCAACCGTCTTTTTGTTGGGAGGATTCATTTGTCATCAAATTCATCTTATCAGTGCAAACATACCCATAGACGTCATGATCATTTTATAACATTTTTCTTTTCTTCTAGGGTTTTCTCGTACTTACAGTATCGTGGAGAAGGGAGAAATCTGATTGTGGCGGAATTGTCCTTTTGAATCCAATCACAGGCGAAGTGTGTCAATATTGTGTCTATAAAAATCCTAACTCTGGATGGAAAAGGTAGAATTACATCATTGAATCCCTGTGTTACTTTTAACCCTGTTAGTTAAATGGAACGGGGATGGAAAAGGTAGAATTACATCATTGAATCCCTGTGTTACTTTTAACCCTGTTAGTTAAATGGAATTTACAAAGCAAAAAACAAAGAAAAAAGATGGGAAGCAAATTAGCTTAAGCAATTAAACTGAGGTGAATTTTGTTAAGACTACGAAATGGCAAGTAGAAAGAAAAACTGATTGTAATCTCTTCCAAAGAGTGATAATATTTATGAGGAGAGCTGGAACTGAGAGAATTGTTACAGACTGAAATCTTTAGTTATTTTTAGAATGAGAATGACTGAAAATGGAAAAGACAATAGGGAAACATCTAGCTGTCTACATAGTCTGTGCGACTAGGTGGACATCCAAAGTTTTTGTTGTTACCCTTAGAGCTAAGTAGACATCGAAAATCCAAGTGTCTACACAGTCTATGCTTAGAGTTAAAGCTCTGACATCCAATCAATCAATTCCTAATCATGTCACCCAAACATAGGGGATGGGGTGGGGCGATTATTGATTTCTATTTCTCTTCGGTCGTCTGGTCACTCGGTCAGAAGGCAGATTTTGTTGTTGTTTTGTACCACATATTAAAGCAAGTGGATCCAGCCACACAGACATGATTTTTTTCCTTTTTCTTTTCCTTTTTACTTATTAGTTACTATGTATCTAGGCAGAAGTTACTTGGGATAGGATGTGCTGGGTTAGTGTTTGCTGTAAAGAATTATTTAGCTATTCGGTGACTGCTAGCATTAGTAGTACAAGAAATACAAAAATGTATTTGTATGAGCTTCTTTTGGTGATTATTTAAAGGTTTGTGTATTGTTTTTGTGTTGGGTTTCTTTTTGGTTTTTTAGATTTTTTTGACTTATGGGTGAGAAGTCAATTGAAATGGCATTATATTGGCTGGATTTTGTGTTCAAACAATGTGCTTACAATTGAATTGAGTAATATTGTAGGTTTGGTTTGGGAAGGGTTTGAGGGTATAAATGTTATTCTCTACAGATGTCTTCACTTTATTCTCAGTTTTATTTATTATTAACCCCATTATAATCTATTTTGATGTAAAAAACATAATATTAATATGTAGATCTACCAGATCCTGCAAAAAGTTAAGTATGACAATACAATGTGAGCCCACTGCATTTGAAAAGACTACTACGTTGCAATGCAGTAGAAAAAGTAGGTAGGCCAGTATGACTGAAAATTCACAGCACGTCTGTCTGGGGTTCCATTAACACAGGATTACGCAGAGTGGGAGAGAAAAGAGTTGTGAATTGCGTACGCATGGGGATGCCACTACGGCTGGTGTCAAAGCTATCTTAGGATAAACACAGGAAGTGATGACATAGTTTGCTTGAATGTCCATCTAGACACAGACTACGTAGACATCTGGATGTCCTTCTAGTCTCTTTAGACTATAAATGATATCTGTAGTATAAATGTTCATATATGAAGTTATGAGTAACATGCTACAATAGTAGCCTATTTCTGATATCAAGTTCCTAAAATAACCTGCTTTGAATCATGTCCCATTGCAAAAGATTAATGTCAAGCAAAATATTGATCAGTTTCTATTGAGGATAGTTCTTCCATTTCTGTCACATGACTTTACCATTAAGTAATTCTGAGTGCTCATTCCTGCCATACGGCAGAAATAAGATCAGACGCTATTCCTTCCGGTTGCTAAAAATAGATGTCATTGCATTGTGAAGCGGAAGTCCAAATGGAAATCTAGGCTTCTTGCTGTCGTAGTCGTAGTAGATATGATCGGCAAAGGGGTTGATTGAAGTTTTGTCAACAAATTATATCAGTCAGCACTAGATCTAGATAAGGGAAGATCAGTCCTTTTCTTCTTCAACACTACAAAATTATTTCAACTGGTAGAGTGCGATGTAGATATAGCACAACCTAAGGTCAGCCCACGACAGCATTGTGGACTGCAATCATACTATGTGGACTCTTAACTTTGTAAACCTTAGTAGTACGACATGTACTAGTAGTAGGCCTAGTATTGTCTTCTTGACGGATATTGATAATGGTACATAGGCCCACATGTACATGGACATTGTTTGGTTCAGTCCATCATGACTTTTTTCTCATTAGCTAATAGCAGTGGTGGAAAACAGAAATCCAATTTATTTTTTCATATTCAGCAAGAATTATTGATTTTATGTCTGATCCTTTCTAGTTCATTTAGGAAATAATGACAATGAAATATAATTATTCATGCAAAGAGCTGTGAAGTGTATTAAATAAGAAGGTCTATGGTTAAGATTTATTAAAACATTAAATCTGGAGTAACATTAAAATAACTGCATGGATGAGAGCAACCCAAGGCCATGTTTAGGAAGTGACTCTAGGATTGTGTCTATTTTTAATAACAGGCAGGAGTAATGTCCAATATTATTTCTGCCATACAGCAGGAATAAGTGCTGCCTGAGTAATTATTTATATTTCATGGTGAAATCATTAACACAATTTCAATATTTGGGTATTTAATTTTTTACGTAACTAAAGACATTAGACTCATTTTACAAGGCAATATAACCTCTTTACTTTTGTGTTGTTTTTGTGTTGTTAGCATCCAGGCTATGAAGGTGTTGAACAGATGCGTTGTTGCTGTGAGCACTTCTGGATCAGTGTGTTGGTGGAACCACATGAAAGGAACCCTCATTGGTCATCGCAAGTCAAATAGCGCCACCTGTGCTACATTGTTAGGCGCAAAGTCTGTTTTGATTGGAGAAGTACAAGGCTGTGTTCACATCTATTCTCAAGAATCATGAGATTGAGATATGTTTTTCATTATGTACCTAACTGTTCAAAGTTACCTTTTAAATAAACAGTAAACAATGTTACTTCAGAATTTGTTTTGTTTTATTTTGGTCTTTTTTTGTCTCTTTTGGTTTAATCTTTATTTATTTGTAGAGAGAGAGACAGAGAGAGATTTGATTGGCTGACATTAAAATTTTTATATACCCTCCATAAATTTTAAATTCTAATTGTAATTTGAGCAGTAAATATATTGAAAGTGAAAGACAGAGTTGAATCAGGTTTGAGTTTGATTTTATAGCTTTTGTGGGTGTTTTTTTCTTATGTAGAAGGGCTGGTTTGTTTTTGTTTTGTTGTATGTTGTCTTTTGTTTATGTCATGAAATATTATTTATATCATATGTGAAGGGTAATTTATGCGACATGGTTTTTTTTTCATCAAGCACGGGTCTTGTGGCCCAGATCTAAACCTTTGCTTTGGGTGTGAATCATGGATTTATTGTGCTTGAAATCAAAGGAAATGAACTCAAATAAACTCAATATAGTGCATTCCTTTAGTTATTGGTAATGTTGAAGATATTTCCTTTTGAAAGTCTTATTCCAAGTGTCAAGAGGTCAATGATACTGCTAAAGCTTGCACGCTATGTAAATTGTATAATGTGGTGTTTGCAGATAATAGTAATACTAATAGTGGGTGGTTGGCTGGCGTTGTTGGTGGTAGTAGTAAGTTCTATTTCTTTCCTTTCTCTAGTTCGCTTATCTTTCATCTTGCTATTACTATCACCTCTTAATTCACCCCAAGATTACGGCATATGGTGGACAGGGTACATTTGAATCGAACATAAAACAAATGACAGATATCCTTGTAATGTATAAAGATTAAAATGTTGATGGAGATGATGCGCACTACACATGTTGAACACATTACCTACATCTCGATCTAGACAACAAATTGATTTGGTTAAAATCACATCGAATCAAATGTAGATTCCATATCTAAACTGAATGTGATTGTGATCTAACCATATCGTGCTCACTGGTGATTTGTTTACACTTGGCAACAGTTTCCACACAGTCAACAAAAAAGTATCACAACACATTGAACAGGAACAAAGCCCATTTGGTTAATTAATTACACAATAATTAATTTGAGTTATAGAGATTTGAAAATGAAGGATCATATTTCAATCCTTTGAGTATCAATCCACACAAAATTTTAGCTCAATTGATTAATATATTTTTTTATTAGATAAACACCCTTTGAATAATGTAAGCGTCAATGTAAATGCCAACAGGAAAACGGACAAATCCAAAAAACAACTTATTCCATAAATATACAACCGTATTAAAAGAAATACATTTAAAAAAAACATATTATTAGGGCAAAAGTTTAAGCAGGCGCTAAATGCAGAGGTTAATATTTTCACTATCAAAATTTAGAACTCTCTTCTATGCTAGATTTACATGTCTATAATAATAAAATAAAATAGAACAATGTCTCATGCAAACTGCAGAAAGAGTAAAATTACTTTCAGGAATAAACTTGCATTTCAATAGAATAAACACGTTTTAAAAGATGCCAAGAGGAAAACAGTATTATATTAACTTGCCTATCACCTTCAGTCAAAATTTTACAAACTACTTTTGATTTTGCAAAATTGCAGACCTTATTCCCACCATAAGGCAGAAATAAGATCAGACACCACTATTCCTACCAGTTACTAAAAATAGATCTAGATGGCAACAGAGAACCTACACAGCATGTAGAGGATTTCTGACGTCGCTGTGACTACTGTGAGTGTGAAATTAATGTTGCATTGATGAAGCGGCAAGACAGGATCAAGTGTGGCAGATGATGGCAGAACCCACAAGAAAGTGTCATTTATACTTATACTACACATACTACATGTGATCTAATCAAAGGGTGTGTTTGGACCTATGTCTACAAAATATATTAATGAGGCAAAGGGCATGTCGAAAGTGAAGGAAATTGCCTTCAGTCAGTACTGGGTAAGGGACGATTAAAGTTAAAGCATTCCAATACATACATGTACTTTACAAAATTAGCTCTTATAGTAAAACTGTTACATGTACTGGGTACAATAAGATCTAGCACAACCTAATCAGCCTGATCAGTGTATAAATTATAAAGCATTATCGATGATACCGTTGTAACATGATTTTGGTCTCTAGGTTTGTAAACCTTAGTAATTATAGTAATACATATATGTAATGTTTTCATGACGCATGTTGATAATGGTACATGCACACAAAGTTGCGCTCAGTCCGTGACTCACAGACTACGTAGACATCTGAATGTACCCCTAGTCTCTTTCTAATCAAAAAACAACTCCACGCCATAGTAAAAAAATGACCATTTGATTGCATCTATTTTTAATAAATGGCAGGAATAGTATCCGATCTTATTCCTGCCATTCCAGATAACCCAAACAATTGCCTGGTATATTAAATCTTCAACATCCACAAATTGATTTCCTCACAGAGCTTTCAAGGAAAACTGTTCTTTTGAGCTTCTTATTGCATCCTATATTTGTAACATCAAAATCATATAAAGTTGAGCAATATTTGCAAAAGTGAAGTAGAAAAACGTGAGAACCGCCATGGAAATATCAAAGAGCCATTGACTTTGCATTGGAAACAAATATCACAGAGGTCAGCAACTAATGTTATAACAAAGAGGCATTTCAATTTTTTTGTTAAATTTAAAACAACTGAATACAATTTTTAGACAGAAAAAAAGAAAGAAAGAAAGATTGGTTATTATCATAAATAATAATAAAAATAAAATGGACATTTATAGAGCGCACACATCTCATTTGAGAGAACCAGCTCTAGGCGCTATACATTAAATTACATAACATTGACGAAAAAGGTTACATGGACATAATGGCTTCTAGGCAATATACATGAACATGATTTTACAAAATGGGTAGAATACACAAATGCTAAAAAATAACAAGATGAAGCATTCTAAGAGCAGGCAATTAGGGCAATAAAGAATCGCCTTCAAAAGAACCGGGCATGTCTTTTCAATTGACAAATAGAAAAGTCTTAAAATTCTTTTAAAAATCTTGAGAGAGGGCACTTCTCTAATAACCAGAGGCAAGTCGTTCCAAACAACGGTTGCAAAGTGGGAAAGATCTAGACCCTGCTCCTTTTTAGTTTTAGGGAACACTCAGTTTTGTTCCTAAGGTTGTGAGTGGATCTATAGGTTTCCAAATGATGGGTTATGTAGGAGGGGGAGGAGCCATGGAGAGTTTTGAAAGCTAAAGTTTTAATTTTGAAAGAAATTCTTTTGGAAACAAAACCAATGGCGTTCTTTTAAAATGGGACTTACTCTTTCTGATTTACATTATTTCAGTGTGCACCGTGCAGCATTGTTTTGAACGACATGTAAACAGTGGATTTTATTTTTTGGTAGACAATTGTCATAGCTTGTGATTCACCCTTCTTCTATCCATTGTCATTTTCAGAGCCTGTAATGGCTCCAGATGCTACAACGGTACAATGTTTATCAAAAAGTTCAAACATGTGCCAATTGAAAAATGTGTACCACATTCAACTGAAAGACTGTGTAACTTCTTTGATTATCATTGTTGATGTCTTAAGGAAAGAGAAGTCTAACTCTTTGTCACCTTTAGACTAGAATACTAGAAGAATGATTTTAATCCTGTACCAATAAATGACTCACAAATGATTAAATCTGACTGTACATCATTATTCTTCTTGACCATCAAGCAGTTTTGTTACTTTAATTCTTTTCACAGATCAAAAAACTTTGCCACATTATTCATGTCTAATAGAAAGACAGATTCTATAAACTATATTTACAGTATTATTTTGTTATCTTTAAAAGGTCTTTGTTCTTTAAATAATAAAAGAAAAATGGTGAAGTGAAAAAGAAACAAACAAAAAAAATAATATAAAAATTCATCATCCATGTGAATTGAAGACAGTCACACAGAAGGGAAAATCATTGGCATCTATAGCTTGTCTGTAAACTGAGAAATGGTAGAAGGTCTTAAAAGACAGCTAAGACATGGTAGGAGGTTTTAAAGTGTCAGTGGGTTAATCACCTCTTTAAGTCACCAATCACCTCTTAAGGGCACAGTTAATTATCTCTTTTAGTCTCCAATGGGAACAGTGGGTTAATCATCTCTTTTAGCCTTTAATGGGAACAGTGGTTTAATCACCTCTTTTAGCCTTCAATGGGAACAGTAGATTAATCATCTCTTTTCAGCCTTCAATAGGAACAGTGGGTTAATCACCTCTTTCAGTCTTCAATGGGAACAGTGGGTTAATCACCTCTTTCAACTTTCAATGGGAACAGTGGGTTAATCACCTCTTTCAGTCTTCAATAGGAACAGTGGGTTAATCACCTCTTTCAGCTTTCAATGGGAACAATGGGTTAATCACCTCTTTCAATGGGAACAATGGGTTCAATTTCAGGGGAACAGTGGGTTAATCACCTCTTTCAGTCTTCAATGGGAATAGTGGGTTAATCACCTCTTTCAGTCTTCAATGGGAACACTAGATTAATCACCTCTTTCAGCCTCCAATGGGAACAGTGGGTTAATCATCTCTTTCAGTCTTCAATGGGAACAGTGGGTTAATCATCTCTTTTAGCCTTCAATGGGAACAGTAGATTAACCACCTCTTTCAACCTCCAATGGGAACAGTGGGTTAATCATCTCTTTTAGTCTCCAATGAGAACAGTAGGTTAATCACCTCTTTCAGCCTCCAATGGGAACAGTGGGTTAATTATCTCTTTTAGTCTCCAATGAGAACAGTGGGTTAATCACCTCTTTCAGCCTCCAATGGGAACAGTGGGTTAATCATCTCTTTTAACCTTCAATGGGAACGGTAGATTAATCACCTCTTTCAGCCTTCAATAGGAACAGTGGGTTAATCACCTCTTTCAGCCTCCAAATACTTTCCAGAAGAGATTTCACGTTATGGGAATGGAAAAAAAGGTGCACGGTCAAACTGAGTCAGAGAAAAAAAAACCAACTAGTTAATAGTACACACATACTCTTGAAGGTAAAAAGTAAAAGTAGAATTGATAAAGAAAGAAAAACAACCAATCACAGGCAAATGCTTTCTGAGGGAATATAAAAACTTTAAATAGATTGATGCATTTGTTTATCCTCTTGGTGCTTGGATATTACATAAGGCTGACATTGACAAATGCATACTATATATAGAAAGCGAAAAAAAAGAAAAAGTAAGAAACTCTAACACTGAAATATCTGGTAACCATTATTACATTATATCAATGTAAAAGTGTATAAAATGCATTGAAATATTAACTAATGAACAAATTAACTGTTACTACACACATATTTATCACTACACTTCAAGGCAGTTTGGCTGCGTGCACCAAAGCATAGAGAGAATTGGATATCACACTCGCACAATTTTATCATAATTTTTAAAAGCTAAAATCAAGGCTTAGTCTCATAGCAGTTACAATAAATATATTCCAGAAATGATTGATGGAATTCATTTACGTTTTTTGTTCATAACTCCATAAACATTATCAAACACTTAATTTAATTTCTGTATTCATTTCTAAGACCCAACTCGCCTTAGAACACCTCTTTTAATTTAGACCCATGTCACTTTTGTTTCATTATTAAACTAAACAAACAAAATATTATTAACATGCAATATTGTTATAGACAACCATGAATGAAACCTATTTTTTTCATTCAATTTTCTCATCTATTTTTATAATCATTACAAACAATACAATTTGAATAAGTTGAAAACATTTCAAGCTTTTTGTTATATATCACAGTCTATTGTTAAATAAAAATATGCCAGACATTTCAAAAGAGTAACAAAAACCCAATTATAAAATTTTATTACTTACTTAAAAATGCTCTCAATCAACAAAAACACACAAAAATAGAGACAGTCTAGAGCAACATTTGATAAACTTTCATGAGGTGATATGTATATTTATCCTGCCTGGTGAAACTTTTCAAATCACGGCATAAAAAAATGTAGATAAAATGTTGTATAAAAGGAGTAAAAAAACCCAGATGATAATGTTTTACATAAAAGAATAATTCCAGACTTCTCTCCCTCCCTCTCTCCCTCCCTCCCCCTCCCTCTCTCTCTCTCAGGTATATCAATGAAAATGAAATAGAAGAAGACTTATAAATACACACATAGAAAAAAAAACAAATTTACATATTCAGATTGAACCTAACGAACCCCAGGGTGTCACGGTCTGAAGTCAAATATCATCTACAACTGTATGGAAACGAATAAAACATGGCATCATCATTCAATACAATTATATATAGTTCAAACCAACCAACAGAAGTCTCATCAAGAAAATGGGTTTGTCTGTAGTCACAAAATTATGTTCACTTCAATAACTTTCAGTTTCACATATAATATCAATCAATTAAACAAGGATGTAAAAATAGTGCTAACAAAAATAACTTGGCACTCTAGTTATAAAAATATGAAAACATTTGTAATACATTTCTTAAATCAAATAACAAAATATTAATAAAATTTATCAAAAACATGTATCTTTCAGGTTATTTAAATGTAACACAATGGTCTCTGCCTTGGAGGCCGGTCTGCCTCAGAACTCATAGGCTGCTTTTTGCATGTACTGTAAATCCATATCAGAGGATGGTTTGGTTTTTTTCTTTGGAAGACCAAACTGGTCTGCTAAACTCAAAGCAATTAAGGGGCCTACTGAATTTTCACTTTTTTCCCCTAATGCATTTTTTGGCTAATTTTTTCCTGTCAATGTGTTGCTTGTAACTAAATTACTATGTAAATGTAAAAAATTTTGGGAAAAATTATTCGGTTGCCATGTTGAATTTTGATGCCGAAATTTAAAATCTTAAAATCTCAAAAAGTATATGGGCTAACAATGAAATTCTTTTTCAGACATATTCTTTAAACCCTTAAATAAGGAGTAAGACATATTTAATTTATCTCAGCTGTTTTTAAATGTGCTTAAAAAAAATCAGTATTTTATTAAAAAATAACTATTGATAAATTTTGTAATATTTTGATTTTAAAGGTGCACAAAAGATATGAAAATCAAAATAAACCAGTGAAAATCTCTAGTTCCCAATAACAAATACTAGTCTAGCTGTGTACCAAATTTCAACACTCTGGCATGAATACTTTCTGAGATTTTAAGATTTTAAAAACGTTGTATGCTAGAAATCACATCTTTTGAGAAAAACGGGTTTGAAAATTCAACTTTCTTCAGAATGATACAGCCATATTAAAATTGGCCATAGAATTAGTACCTTTTCAGGCTTTATATAAAAAAATCAACTGATGTACTCGATTCTAAAGATGTTGAAATAGCATTCTAGAGTGGATTTGGAAAATGGGTATTATGAGCCCAAGACTCTACTAAACGCTGTTACAGCTCACCCAGACGCCCCTTAAATAAAAATTCAATTTCAGATTGGCATTGAAACATTTCTCTTTGTCTGAAACATATATATGGTATTGTAGGCCTGGAATCCAACATACTAGGCCCTGCAAAGCCAACATCAGGCTCTTTGATGTTGACACCAGAAATCTACCAGGTGTACGACACCGACGGGTTCGCATCAGCACGTGATGCTTGCAGACCAGTTGTCATCATTGGAGGAACATCTCGACCAGATGAAATGCACCACCATAACCAATGTCATAAACATGTATTCATTGGTAAAGGACTGATGATGGTCTGGATTAAAACTGAAACAGACAACTTACTGTTTGATGCAACAGCTTCCTTAACTACCAGGACCTAGGTTTGTGATCCATGGGAAAAGAGAAAAACAATGGGATTTTGATTTTATAGAAATGTACACCTGTTCATTCCGTCTACCCTTTCTCATGCGTCCTCCTCCTTCCTGTTTTAAACCAGAGGCAAGGGTGGGCCTAAAACGTAAAATCTACCTCCCCTGGTCGAGGTAGGTGAATCGACACTTAGTCCCAGGAGGTCACACATGCAAATCCCAAAACTCTGTGCATATTAAAGATCACTTGGCAGTTTACAACATAGTCCGGGCAAAATCAAAAATAAACAAAAATATACCTACTTTTAGTTCTAGCACTAAGTTTAAAAAATCTGACCAACAAATATTCCGTAATGATTATTTTGTTGATACCTCATGTTTATGCCTTACAGACCGCAAGGCTACGAGGTCACTTCTTGTTGCCTTCCAAGGGCCCGCCTCTTGGGCGGAGACCATTGTGCCATCAACTTCAAACAATGTATAAAGGGCGTTGAACATTTTTGACAGCAGCCCAAAGGTATTTTATGAAATAGAATCACAATATTCAGGCAAGGATAAACAAGATTCTTAATATGTTTTGTGAGATCATGTTTCCATCGATGTCTTGATATTAGAGCTGAATGTGTTTTGTGAGATCATGTTTCCATCAATGTCGTGATATTAGAACTGAATGGAAAAATGACAACGGTTTACATGTTATCAAAATGCTGCACAGCGTATTTTGTCACGCAAGTCTTCATATGTGCTGGCCACATTATTAAAATATAACATAATTCAACTCAATACATATCATATATATATTAAGTCTTTAAAACATAATGCAATCGAGTTCAATATGCAACCTTCAGATTATCACCAGATAACATTAGTACCTGATGAAAAAATATAATTGTTTGTGTTTTCACAAACAAATTAAGACATAAATACATTTCTTACAACTCCTAGCCACTGAAGAATGGTAAACAAAATCAGATTTCTTCATGGCTATAACAAACCAAATCAAAGAAAACATGGTAGATAATCTTGGTGCCAAAAAGCTACAAGTATATAAAAAGTCTTAAGGCAAAAAAACCACAACAAAACAGGAATTATAAATGATATCATTTCACTACCACCATCATAAGTTATACATGTAAAAAAGATTGCAATATTTTCTGCAGGTATACATAATGAAATATTCAGTAATATAAAAGTAGTTAAATAGTTGGTTTAGAGAAGGGAGAGAGAGGAGGGAGCGGGATGGAAAGGTGTGTGTGTGTGTGTGGGGGGGGGGGGGGGGGGAGTTTAATAAATGAAAACTGCCAGTATCTAGAGTGAGTGTGTAGGTGTGTGTGTGTTTGTGAATGGAAAAGGGGAAAGGGTGGCGGTATACAGCCTGACATAACACACATAATAGTGTTTAAATGCACCAATCTTTTGATGAAGAAAATGGAATGATTGAAACGCTATTTCACAATACATTAGTGACCGCCTAAATGTCCGTTTCGCCTAAATGCCCGCCATCTCAGTGAAACAAATTTTTTCTATATAAATTGCCCCTCTAAATGCCCGTTTGAAAACCAAGATTTTCGCCTAAATGCCCAATCTCAACGACAACTGCAGGTATCTTTTTTTCTCCAAATTATCCTAAAATACGTCCGTAATTGATTAAATATTCGGTTTTTCTTTATCATACATGCAATCCGTTTGCTAATCTAATAGGGCTTATGCCCGCCAACAATGTGCCATGCATTGCAACCACCCTTCATTACCTATCCATTGTAGAACCTAATGTACTAAACGTTGACCAATCTTCTTTCATAACTCCACCCACTGTACAGAACATCCTTTGTCCCATTGGATCACTGGTTTGTCATCGGGCAATTAGAATTGAACAGTCTTCCAGACTCTGCCCATATCTCTTTCTTGACGTCCTAAGTGGCAGGCAATCATCTGGCGCCTTTAGACTGGACACTCATCGCGATCGAAGGACAAGGTGTGAACAGTTTTATTGGCATATTGGCTGTATCCAATGTGACTTCGGGTCTTCGTGGCGAGAGACGGTCAACCCATCCGCACGCTCACTACCTCAGCGTTAAAAAGTGTAATGGTTTCCAGGTTTCCTTTTTCTCGCAATAAATTTTTCATACAGCTGATGACTTTTCCAAAAACAAATAATCTGGCTATGAATCTTTATCCATGTCTGTCTGTTGTCTTAATTTTAACATGAGGATTATAAATCGAAGGAGTTGTAAGATTCGTGTTAATTTATTCACACATTGGTCCCATTGGATGAGGCTTTTCTTTATCCAGTTTTTCTCATCCACATAGGTCTCATGATTAAATGAGCTATGTGATTATAGTGTGGGTTATGCCAGTTAATGAGGAAGCAAACATTGAATCAGGTACTTTTTCTCTTAGTCTCCATAGTAACAACTTGAATTTTGCTACATATTGAAAAAAACCCTAAAAAACCAGGAAATGATTTACAAAAGAAGCTTCAAACCCTGGACGAAATTGGGAAGTCACTAGGGAAATCCAATGTCACAAATTGTTGCCCCTGACCTACTTTCGCCTAAATGCCCATTTCACCTAAATGCCCGTTTTGTCTGCTTCTCAAGCAACGGGCATTTAGGCGGTCACTACTGTACTTCAATGTGATCTTAATTATTCATAAAAACCGATGTTTTAGTAGGAAAAATTAGAAAATTTTCATGATTACACTAAAGCCTCGCTACACCGCCTCCTGATAAACCGCCATTCTCGCTTACAGCCAGCTTTTTACCTTTGAACAGATCAGACAGTATACAAAAAACAATGGAACAGCTCATGATACTGTTATCAGCCAATGGTTTAGAGCTAACATTCCTTTATATGAAACGTTCCCTTTTTCCCCCAAAGTGATGCATACTGGTAGAATCTAATTTGGCTTGGTCGAAGTCAAAGATCACCGAGTCAGACATACACACAAGTAACAGCACCCTGTGAGTCATGTTTCATCCCCTACTACCCCTACCACCTGAGAAGGCCACCTCTGGTAGGGGCGGGTTCTGGATCTAGATTTTAGTCTACATCATGATTCTATTGGCGCTCACGAAAAGGCTTAAACTCGCCTACCTTTCTAACTCCATTCATTTTGTTTCATTGTCAGTTTGTCAACGTTAAACTTCTTTCTCCTTTCCGGCATGATGATCTTCTACACTTCTAGATCTAGATATCTAATTGATTTCAAGCGTGTCTATTGTGAGTTTAGTTTTTGAATCCAGTGTGTCTTCAGCAGTACGTAAAATACAAAAAAGCATGGTGTTTCTGTTTTTGCTATTGTGTTCATATGTATGGCCTATAAACGAAACTGGTATATGGTTAACCATTTGAACCAATAAAAATGAATAGCTCCAAGTAACTGTACACCTCATTTTGAGAGAGTATGCAAACTTCTAAGATTTTCGGTTGCTGCATGAAAATCTGAGTCAGCATTACATGATTCAATTATACATCAATTATACATAGATTATTGCCATCATTAATTTCATTACTATTTAAGTACAGCAGTTGCCACCTAAATGTCCGAGGCTTGGAAAGCAGAGAAAACGGGCAGTAAAGGGAAAACGGACAAAATTGCTCCCCTGAGAGCTGAGAAGGACTTTGAATGAAATGGCTTGCTGGAGGATAAATGATGTACAGTCTGTGAATCTGCACTTTTGTGTAGATACGAATTATAAATCCAACCTTTTATCTTTAATTATGGGAAAATTGTTCAGGACAAAAAAATGGGTGACTTCATCCATGATTTGATGCTTTTGCTGTAAATCATTTGGATGTTTATTCACTTACGGTTTTAAGATGTAGATGTAGGTCTAGATGTAGCTGTGTGAAATTCAATTTGCTGCTATGAAGACCAAGAGAAAAAGAACCTGGCTAGTGTTTTATAATTAACTGGCACAATTCCCACAGTACAATCACATGACTCGTTTAGTCAATTAGTTGCACTGAGGTTGCAGGCATTTAGAAAAACAAAGCATTATGGTGGCGGGCATTTGGGCATTAACTTCTGTATTACAATCCTGGATAGTATGGCACATTTATCGATGTTCACAATCACAGTGGCCTTGATGTCACATGAAAAAAAAGCAACTAAAACCCTGATAATTTCTGTCTAAGAAAGGAAGAGATGAGTCCATCAGTTTAAAGATCAAGACCAGCAATGGCATCTGAGGCTTTGACAAATCCAAGAGAGACTCCAGCTGGAGTTTGGTTTCAAGACATCGGTAGAAAAATTCTGGCGCCTTGATAGAATGAGGGGGGGGGGGCGGGGGAGACAAAGGGAGATGATTTGTGAAATGCTGATCTCTTTCATGGAATTGAATATCTTAAAACGCTTCAAATTTGAAGCTTACTGGTAAATGTAGTAACAACAAGTCAATTATTATCTTTTTAGAGACATAAAATAAAACAAAATCTTTTAATAAGTCATATTATAATTTACAAAGTTTTGTGCAAAGGAAACAAAAATGCAAGGAAATAAAGAAAAACAAATTGTACAAAACAGCAAATCTACAACCTACAAGTGTTGATTCATCAAATATACAACCTACAAGTGTTGATTCATCAAATCTACAACCTACAAGTGTTGATTCATCAAATCTACAACCACAAGTGTCGATTCATCACATCTACAACCTACAAGTGTTGATTCATCAAATCTACAACCTACAAGTGTTGATTCATCAAATCTACAACCTACAAGTGTTGATTCATCAAATCTACAACCTACAAGTGTTGATTCATCACATCTACAACCTACAAGTGTTGATTCATCAAATCTACAACCTACAAGTGTTGATTCATCAAATCTACAACCTACAAGTGTTGATTCATCACAACCTCTACAACCTACAAGTGTTGATTCATCAATCTACAATCTATGTTGATTCATCAAATCTACAACCTACAAGTGTTGATTCATCACATCTACAACCTACAAGTGTTGATTCATCACATCTACAACCTACAACATCACATCTACAATCTACAAGTGTTGATTCATCAAATCTACAACCTACAAGTGATTCATTCATCAAATCAAATCTACAACCTACAAGTGTTGATTCATCAAATCTACAACCTACAAGTGTTGATTCATCAAATATACAACCACAAGTGTCGATTCATCACATCTACAACCTACAAGTGTTGATTCATCAAATCTACAACCTACAAGCGTTGATTCATTAAATCTATAACCTACAAGCATTGATTCATCAAATCTACAACCTAAAAAGTGTTGATTCATCAAATCTACAACCTACAAGTGTTGATTCATCAAATCTACAACCCATAAGTGTTGATTCATCCCATCTACTGAGCCAACTAGATTGATTCCTTGGCTTGAGTACTTGGTGAAGGAATTTCTTAAAATCACTACCATCACAAAACTCAAAATAGAAACTTTACTTCAGGAAACAACCTGGCACCATGAAATCATCATCGTCTTACCTCAATCCTCAGTTTGAAAAGGAACAAAATTTCTTCACCAGACAGCCTCGTCATGGAGTCCACTCTGTGAAGCAGTAATAATGTAAAAATAAGTAGAGTTGATCTTTTTTCAGCTTGAGGAACCAAAACAGTTTTAGTATATGTCAAGACGATCCAAGAGCCAATCAATGACGTAGCAAATGATTGAATACTGCAGTTTTCATTTGATCTACAACATAAAAATAAAATTGAACTTTTCAACAGCACTTCTTGAAAAGGCTTCACGTATGTATTTAATGACTATTTTAGTTGCCACTCTGACCACTTTGTTTACTCCAATGATTTTATTTTCAAGTAAGTTTTGTATTCCCTCCTGTCTAAGATCCAGGTTTCACTGCCATAGAGGAGAGTAGGACAATAAATTGTATTGTATACTGCCATTTTGGTTTTTGTTGACAATTCTTGTTTACCGACAAATGCCTTTCCTAGATGGTTATATATTGCACTTGCCTTCTCAGGCTGATTTCTTCTCTAGTTTTCCCTCTAAATTAATCATTACTCCTAGGTAAATGTAAATTTGAACTTTTTCTAAATTCTCCATTGCCCAATTTAAGATTTTGTGTTTTAACTCCTCTAGTTACTAGCATTGTTTTGGTTTTCTTTGCATTTACTCTCATTCCTCTTTATTTAATTCCTTATTTATCATGTTGATATTTGACTGAAGATCCCTTTCTGATTTTCCAAACAGAACTAAATCATCAGCAAATGAAAGCATTGATACATTTACTGGTTTGAGTTTCCACATACCTACATTCATTTTCTTCATTTTTGAGGATGCCTTTGCGACTGAATCCATAAATGTGATAAACAATAGAGGACTAAGGATACAACCCTGGCTTACTCCTATATCTACATCAAATTCTTCAGACACATTTCCAGCTACTCTCACTGCAAATGTTGGTTTATTGTAAACATTTTTAATGGCTTCTATCAAATTTTGCTCTACATTGTGTTATTTTGAGGAATGTCATAGTTCGTCCCTCCTCACAGTGTAAAATATCTTTTCTGTCAATAAAACACAGGTGCAAGTCAATGTTTCTCTCAAGGAATTTTTCTATTATTTGTCTAATTGTAAATATGTGATCTTGTACACTTCTTCCTGGTCTAAATCCACTCTTGTTTTCTTCAATCTGATCTTCTATTCTTTTCCTTAGTCTCATTTCCAGAATCCTGGCATACACTTTTCCTGGTACGCTAAGTAGTGATATCCCTCTATAGTTTGAGCATTCCATAGTTGATCCTTTCTTATGTATTGGTACTACTGTTCCCTGTTTTCCAGTCGTCTGGCACCTGTTTGGACTTGCATGCTTGTTGACATATTGCATGTAGTAGTTTGTCTGCCTCTCTCCCTTGGTTTTTAATCATTTCTAGATAAACTTGATCTGCTCCTGGGGCCTTTCCTAATTTCACTTTTCTTATAGCTGTTTGGAGTTCTTCCATTGAGATATCTACATCTTCAGCTGTCTCATCTGGATTACTTTTTACTCTTACTAATTGATCTTTACCCTTGTTTCATATGTTCTGGAGGGATTATGTAATTGTTGAAAATACTTTCTCCATGTTTCCATGATTTTGCTGTCTCCTTTATTTCACGTTCTTAATTTGTCGTATTGGGCATGCTTTGGTCTTTCTCACACTCTTCATGGCTCCCCAGAACAGCTTTCGATTTCCATGATAGCTTTCTTGAAGTCTTTGTCCAAACTCTTCCCACTGTTCCTGTTTTGCTTTCCTAACTTCCTCTTTGGCGATAGTTCTTTTACTCACGTAATCTATCCTATCCTCTGGCCTCTTTGTTTGCAAGTGTTTCTTCCAGGCATTCTTCTTTTCTTTGATCTTAGTCTTGACAATCTCATTCCACCATGCTGTTCTTTTCATATCTCCTTTAATTTGTTTCCTACTACAGACCTCTTCAGTAGTACTGAGGAGTGTGTCTTTATACATTTGCCACTTTTCTTCTATTGTGTTACACTTCAGATCCATCTGCCTTTCACTGATAAATCTTTTTATCCTGGATTGGTATATCTCTTTTACTATTGGTTTATTTAGTTCTTCTATTTTGAGTTTAGTAGCTTTCTTTCCTTTCCTTTTCTGTTTGTTTTCTTCAGTCAGTAATCTCATTTTTTGGCAATCACTAGGTGATGATCACTAAATATTTCAGCTCCTTTGTTTAGTCTTGCACCCACTGTACTGTAAAAAAGGGAGGTGTCATTGACTTTTCACATCTGTCTTCATTTACTCTTGTATATTTGTGGATACATTTATGAAAAAAAAATGTGTTCGCTATTTTCATGTTATTCTTTAGGCAAAAAGTATTAGTCTCTTTCCATTTGGAGAAGTTGTTGTCTCTCCTTATTTACCTATTATTCCTCCTGATGTTTCTACATTTTTGCCTACTGAGTGTTTAAATCTCCAAATCTCCTAAAACCATTAGTACCTGTTTGGGTTTGAGATTCTCTGCAGCTATTTGTAAATCGTTTTCGACGATATCTTTTTCTTCTTTGGTAGCATCTTTGTTTGGTTCATAAGCTATTAATAATTTAATTTCTCTTCCTTTTGGTTTAATATTTACCTCTAATAGCCGTGGGCTTATAAATTTCCAACTTTCTAGTAGATTTTCTTGCCTTTTATGTATTATGAGGCCTACTTCTGCTCTAGCTTTGACATCTACTCCTGAGAAGATTAAAGTATGATTTGGTCCTACATTTTCTATTCCTTGTCTGTTTTCTTTGTCTCTGTAATGGCCAAAATGTCTACTTTGAATTTTTCCATTTCTTCAGCTAATTCTAACTCTTTTCCATTTATTGCCCTAATATTCCATGTTCCAAAAATCAGTCCATATTCTTTCCCAGAGTCGTCTTCAAAGTTCGAGCCAGGTATATCATATTTTCTTCTGAATCATTTTGGTTCTGGGATAAGCTGGGGTTTAGCCCACTGTACCCTAGGTAGAAGGTGGGGCTACCACCTTGAGACATCCTTCCGGGCCTTGATATTTTCTGTCAGGGTTAACTCCCTTAGCCTTTCATTTGCCGAAAACTGACATACAAGGCAGCAGGTTGTTATTTTCTGACAGGGTTAACTCCCTTAGCCGTTGGTCAACTAAGACCAGCCTGCAAGGCAGCAGGTTGTTTTCTGTCAGGGTTGACTCCCTTAGCCTTTGGTCGCAGGAGACTGGTGGAGGGCAGGACAGCCTAATCCCTGTACATGTGTTTACGTGTCCACTGCTCGGACAGTTGCTCCTGATCATTCTAAATCTAACAAACATTTAGAAAAACATTATATTGACCAGGAACAGGGAATATCTAAAAAGGCCTTAATTGATTATTAAATAACTTCTCTAAACTTCACATAATTTTACTGAGAGTAAGGCAACTTTAGCCTCAAAGTTCACATCCCTTTGCTATGATTACATTCTTGCATGTTTACAATCAAATTAGCGCTTCACAAATAATTATTGTTTCTCCTACTTGTCCAGCTTGAACTTGACCAGCCATTGCATGACCTCCTCACTCTTCCAAGCCTTGATTTCATTTTCCTTCCTTGGCACAGGCTTGGCCTCTGGCTTGGTTGGAGACGTCAAAAACACACTCTTTGTCTTTGTCATTACAGGTTGCTGAAATATGAATCGAGGAGGGGCTTGAGAATTCAATGTGAAATGAATAAATCAATTGATGAGGATGAATCAAAAAGGAATAGCATTGAATGAGATGTGATGACCTAACACAGCTCAGAACAGAATGATGTTCGATAAAGCACAGCAATAGAAAAGCAGTCCATCAAAGTAAAGATTACAGCTAAACATAAAATAATTATTAAAATGATGGAGTGTGAAATTAGAAATGAAACTATTGATCAAGTGCAGTCTGAGTAATTTTATATCACTCAGTAGGCAAATTCACTCAAAATCTAGAAATTACTCAAGGGTATATCGAAAAGCAGTGTATTATTTACAGTATACATCCTTTAAAAAAAGTTATTATCATACTTTTAGCCAGCTGCTCATTAATCACCCGAGTCAAGAGAAGAAAGAAGATCTCAGGATGAATTCAGAGAAAAGGGCAAGATGAGAGAAAAGGAGAAAAATAGGGTCTAATGACAAGATGAGAGACAAGGACAAAGGAATGAAAGGAGAAAAAAAGGGCCTAAAGACAAGAGGAGAAAAAAGGACAAGATGAGAGAAAAGGAGAAAAATAGGACCTAAAGGCAAGATGAGAGAAAAGGACAAGATGAGAGAAAAGGAGAAAAATAGGGCCTAAAGACAAGATGAGAGAAAAGGAGAAAAATAGGACCTAAAGGCAAGATGAGAGAAAAGGGCAAGATGAGAGACAATGAGAAAAATAGGGTCTAATGACAAGATGAGAGACAGAACAAAGGAATGAAAGGAGATAAATAGGACCTAAAGGCAAGATGAGAGACAAGGACAAAGGAATGAAAGAAGATAAATAGGACCTAAAGGCAAGATGGGAGACAAGGACAAAGGAAGGAAAGGAGATAAATAGGACCTAAAGGCAAGATGGGAGACAAGGACAAAGGAAGGAAAGGAGATAAATAGGACCTAAAGGCAAGATGGGAGACAAGGACAAAGGAAGGAAAAGAGATAAATAGGGCCTAAAGGCAAGATGGGAGACAAGGACAAAGGAAGGAAAGGAGATAAATAGGGCCTAAATACAAGATGAGAGACAAGGACAAAGGAATGAAAGGAGATAAATAGGGCCTAAATACAAGATGAGAGACAAGGACAAAGGAATAAAAGGAGATAAATAGGGCCTGAAGACAAGATGAGAGACAAGCACAAAAGAAGGAAAGGAGAAAAATAGGGCCTAAAGACAAAATGAGAGACAAGGACAAAGGAATGAAAGGAGATAAATAGGGCCTGAAGACAAGATGAGAGACAAGCACAAAAGAAGGAAAGGAGAAAAATAGGACCTTAAGACAAAATGAGAGACAAGGACAAAGGAATGAAAGGAGATAAATAGGACCTAAAAGGCAAGATGAGAGACAAGGACAAAGGAATTAAAGGAAAAAATAGGGCCTAAGCCTAAAACCAGCTACAGCCAACTGTCTACATTCAACACAGAGAAACAACGAGGCAGAATCAAACAACCAAAAAGCACTACTACAAACTGTACAGTTCTAACAGAGGGTGGGTGGATTGGATGACAAGAGGATGGATGGATTGGATTACAAGAGGATGGGTGGATTGAATTACCAGAGGATGGATGGATTGAGTTACAAGAGGATGGGTGGGTTGGATTACAAGAGGATGGATGGATTGAATTACAAGAGGATGGGTGGATTGGATTACAAGAGGATGGGTGGATTGAATTACAAGAGTATGGGTGGATTGAATTACAAGAGGATGGGTGGATTGAATTACAAGAGGATGAGTGGATTGGATTACAAGAGGATGGGTGGATTGAATTACAAGAGGATGGGTGGATTGAATTACAAGAGGATGAGTGGATTGGATTATAAGAGGATGGGTGGATTGAATTACAAGAGTATGGGTGGATTGGATTACAAGAGGATGGGTGGATTGAATTACAGGAGTATGGGTGGATTGGATTACAAGAGGATGGGTGAGTTGGATTACAAGAGGATGGATGGATTGAATTACAAGAGGATGAGTGGATTGGATTACAAGAGGATGGGTGGATTGAATTACCAGAGGATGGGTGGATTGAGTTACAAGAGGATGGGTGGATTGAATTACAAGAGGATGGATGGATTGAATTACAAGAGGATGGGTGGATTGGATTACAAGAGGATGGGTGGATTGAATTACAGGAGTATGGGTGGATTGAGTTACAAGAGGATGGGTGGGTTGGATTACAAGAGGATGGATGGATTGAATTACAAGAGGATGAGTGGATTGGATTACAAGAGGATGAGTGGATTGAATTACAAGAGGATGGGTGGATTGAATTACAAGAGGATGGGTGGATTGAATTACAAGAGGATGAGTGGATTGGATTACAAGAGGATGGGTGGATTGAATTACAAGAGGATGGGTGGATTGGATTACAAGAGGATGGGTGGATTGAATTACAGGAGTATGGGTGGATTGGATTACAAGAGGATGGGTGGATTGGATTACAAGAGGATGGGTGGGTTGGATTACAAGAGGATGGGTGGATTGAATTACAAGAGGATGAGTGGATTGGATTACAAGAGGATGGGTGGATTGGATTACAAGAGTATGGGTGGATTGGATTACAAGAGGATGGGTGGATTACACTATTTTCAAAATTGCACGCACCTCCTGGGTTTTACCCATCACAGAATTCTGAACATCATGAATGGCTCTCAACAGGCCTGTCATGCGGGACTCAAAGGAGTATTTCCCTTGAAGTCGTAAAAAAGCTTTGATCCCAGAATGAGACCCAGCCATCCATCTGGACGGTAGGATTTCTGCATCATTAGCGGTATTATTTTCTTGCGTTGTTGGAAGGCATACTCGCCTCTGACAAAGATTGAAGTAATTTGTTCAAGAAAAGTGTGTAAACAAAGACATAAAATACAAATAACAATAAAACATAGATACCTGTGAGTACAAACAATAGTTATGTTATCATTTTCAGACACTCATTTCTGAGGTAACCAATTAGAAAATTATTCCTAAAGCCTTCAGGGTTCCTACCCCAATCAAATAACCCTATAGAAACAAACGGATTGAAATATTTAGTTCTATCAATTTAAATTAAAAGCACTAAATACTATCAACGTTAATCTATTTCCTACGTAGTAAATGTGTTTTAATCAGTAGCCTAGTGGTGTATGTTATGATGCAAACATGTACTGAGTTCTACCATGGTATTGAAAATGAGCATAGCCCTGCTTCATTACTTCATTATTGAAATATATCCTTTGACCGTGTGACAAAAATAACTAGTTAACGCTCATCTTCTGTTATCCCTTTATTACTAAAATCATTCACACTGACACACACACTCTCTCTCTCTCTCATTCTCTCTCTCTCTCATTCTCTCATTCTCTCTCTCTCTCTCTCTCTCTCTCTCTCTCTCTCTCTCTCTCTCTCTCTTTCTCTCTCTCTCGCTTCTTCTTCTTCTTCTTCTTCTTTAAGGGGGTGGTTTACGTTTTGAGTTTCTGTAGAGAACTCTTGAAGCGAAGACTCAAAGCTACGGCCCCAGGTGGGTCAGTTGTGGGTCCCTGAGGCTTAACCCATCCGCCGGAGATCGGGTTGACTCCACTGTGTTATATTGGGTAATAAGGGAGCCATCCTTACTCGCTCTCTCTCCATGTCTTTGTCTGTCTGTCTGTCTCTCCATCCCCCAACCCAGTCTCTGTGTTTGTTTGCATATTGTAAAAATAAGCAAAAATATGTATGTAGTTTGGATGTAAGAAAACATTACAACTTACCAGCCCTAGTATTGGGACTATCTTTATACTTTTGTGACATAGCTACAATGACGACAAAAGAATTCTCAACAGCTTTTGCCATAGCCTGCACAAATAAAATAAAAATTAATTACTTGACTGCTTCAATTTCTGTAGAAACAAACAAAATACATCTACCTATGATTGTTCTTTTTAAACAATGGATGGTAAGCTGTCTAAAGAATTGTCACATTTGTATCGCTTTCAATTACTTAACCAGCATTGATAAATAAATTGATGAAAGTATTCATACTGTCATATGTTGTCATCTGGTAAGTAGAGAGAGTTCGCTATCAGATCACACCTATTTATCATAGTTGAGAGGCGTGGCTTGATCATCTACACATCTAGTTTCATCGAAATACCTTCACATTTGAAATCTATGAAAAAGACATCTGTCTTGACAACTTTGGTATGTTAAAACCATAAAAAAGACGCCTGTCTGTCTTGACATCTTTGACAAGTTAGGTGTGTTAAAACCATAAAAAAAAACGCTTGTCTTGACATCTTTGACAAGTTAGGTGTGTTAAAACCGTAAAAAACCGTCTGTCTTGACATCTTTGACAAGTTAGGTGTGTTAAAACCATAAAAAAAAACGCTTGTCTTGACATCTTTGACAAGTTAGGTGTGTTAAAACCGTAAAAATACCGTCTGTCTTGACATCTTTGACAAGTTAGGTGTGTTAAAACCATAAAAAAACGTTTGTCTTGACATCTTTGACAAGTTAGGTGTGTTAAAACCATAAAAAAAACGTTTGTCTTGACATCTTTGACAATTTAGGTGTGTTAAAACCATAAAAAAACGTTTGTCTTGACATCTTTGACAAGTTAGGTGTGTTAAAACTGTAAAAATACCGTCTGTCTTGACAACTTAGACAAGTTAAGTGTGTTAAAACTGTGTTATTAGCAAGTCCAAGCATGCTGCTAACTGGCCAATTCATTGTGAGAAAAATTGTTTCATAAGATGGTGTGCTGGTAAGCAGACCATGTTATTGGCAACATAGTGAGCTTATTATCTCCTAGAAAGATTCACATACACACACACACATTACTGTCTTTCCCATCTATTGAGAGATGTGCTGTATCCAGCCTCCTCTATCCCCTACAACCCTCAATCCCTTCACTCTTCTTTGGCCAGGCCTATTTGTATTTACACACTGCTAGAGCCTTGACACATACTCACCCCTACTTACAGGCGACTAGATCCTTGACACACACTGCAGTCATTAGATCTAGATCTAGACTCAGCCCAGGAATAATAATTCTCTGAGTCAGCAGAATCATGATGATATATACACAGTTGTCCCATTCATGATGATAAGGCCCTTTGTCTAGATCTAGATCTAGCGACTGCAATGAGTGGCAAGGCTCTAGTCATCTGGCTGTAAGTATGGAGAATTTGACACTTATTGCAGTCAATGCAATGTGATCTAGATCTAGACTGATCATGGAAGGGGTTGAGGTTATTTGTCCATAAATTGAATAGCCACATCAATTTTCTTTTAAAAGATCTTTTATGAAAGCATTGATGTTTACTATGGCCATGACACTAATGTAAAAGTAAAACTGATATAGCAATAAATTATAGTTATCTTGTGTTAAAAGATACTTTTAAAGAGAATTATTCAAAGGCTCTTGGTGCACTATTTGTCATCTTTTTTAATCTCAACCGGTAATTGGGTTGTCGAGTATGGAGATTCCTGTCCTATGTGTTCTTCAAATTATCCACCCGTCATTTCACATGGGCACATACCTGCAACGTAGATCCACCCATGTAGTCGATGTCTAACCAAATCGGAATGTCGTTGGCTCTCAGTTCATGAGCAATGTGTTTTATTGTCTCTTGGTTAGCCCACTGGTAACTAATCATTACATGGCCTGAATTGGGAAAGAAAATGACCATTTGACAAAGACTTTTCCATCACATATATGGGAAAGGTTTTCCTTTCAGGAAGAGTCCTTTTTAAACACACATTAGAGTCTATCTTCTATTCAAAGGCTAAATACCACTGAATGAAAGAGATTATTCATAATAATAATAATAATATAATATATTTCTATAGCACCCACTCCCATCTTACGACAGCTCTAGGCGCATAATTATACATACATAGTAAAAACATGAGCAATGTGCATATATAAAAAACTAATTAAAATACAATATTATTTATAGTGGTGTATGGTACATGAATGAAAAACCGCATTACAAAAACAATTATTTTTCTTTTAAGAAGCATTGCATGAGGTATGTTTTCAGGTGTATTTTAAAGGTGTCTTCTGACGTGTCAAACATAGATTGTATTGACAACGGAAGAGAATTCCAGACGTGTGGGCCAGCGTGCTTAAAAGAGCGCAGTGACAGTTTTGTCAGACCATTCCTTTCTTTGGGGGAACGCTAAGCAGACACTGATTGGTAGATCTCAGTTGGCGAGATGGAACATAACCAAAGATCAGGTCTTTTAAGTAATTTGGAGCTCTATCTGTTTTACATTTGTAACACAATGTGGCAATTTTGTATATTATTCTTTTATCGATCAGGAGCCAATGCAGGGACATGAACATAGGGGTAATGTGTTCATATTTCTTTTTCTTCAAAATCTGGCCGCATGGTTTTGGATACGTTGGAGCTTATGAATCAAGACATCAGGTAAATTAAAAAACAGGGAGTTGTAATAATCAATTTTGGAAAAAATGTGTGCTTAAGTCAATGTTTTAAGAAAATTTAGATTAAGAAAGTTTGATAGGTGGCCTATACGTCTGATTTCGAGGTAAAGAGTTTTACAGAGATGGTTTATATGATGTTCCATTGATAAATTATCATTAAAAAAATACCCCAAAATTTTTAGCGTTCTGTGTGAATGTTATTTCTTCGTTTTCGATGATCATAGAGTTAGTTATGCCAGGCCAACTGAGAGTTTTTGGATTACATAGTAATATTTCGTTTTTTTCTTCATTCAGTTAAAGCTTGTTAGTAGTCATCCATGCTTTTACATGAGATATACATAATTCCATGGATTTTAAAAGATAATTTGTGTTTATAGGCATCGCAGATTTGTAAAAGCTGCATATCGTCAACATACATGTGGTGGTTTACCCCATGCTGTTTGACAACATCACCAAACGGTTGTGTATACAATGTATATAGTAGGGGACCAAGCACTGACCCTTGTGGAACCCCATACTTGAGTGGAAAATTAGAAGATTGCACTTTATCAAGAGAGATAGATTGGGTATGATCATGAATATAGGATATAAACCAGTCAAGCTATGTCATCTAGACCAAAAGTTTTGGAAAGTCGCTCAATAAGAATAAAATGGTAAAATGTGTCAAATGCCAAGTATTTGGAGTGTTAAAATTGCCTGAGCATTTTCGTATTGGCCTAAGTCAGACGTAAGCCAAAATGAAACTGATTCATTTTAACACTCCCCATCCTATGATCTATTATTATAGTAAAGGAGGAGAAAAATACGATGAGGATTTCCTGAGTTATTTACACATTTTTAAAAACAATGTAATTTATATCCTACTTAAAAAAAGTTTTTTTCCCCCTTTTTCAAAACCACCCAAAGTTACTTAAGCCAAAATGGTAGCACGTTGACAAAATGTAAAAAAAAATCGACCAAGCTATCGAGTAATACGAATGCCTCCTGACCAGGGTAAAAAGAAGGAAACTTGAGGTGGTATGGCCATGAGTCATCATCATTAGGACTGACAAAAATAATCCATCAGAGAACTTGACTGATTCATTGAAATTTACCTCGTCTACCACTTGTGGTAATCTCATGGCAAATCAAGAGGAAACAGCAAGGTGAAAGAGAAGTGAAAGGGAAAGGAAAGAAGTAGGATCTACCAGTCAGTAGTGCCCGCCAACCACCAACATCAGAGAACAGACAGGAGCAATTGTTTATTTCATTGAAATTTTCCCTATCCACCCTATGCAGTGATCTCTGGGTGAATTAAAAAGAAGCAGTTAAATGAAAGAAAGACAAGTGACAGGAAACAAACTTGACATTTAGTGAGCAGTTGCAATAAGAAGAGCAGACAACTGTGAAGATAGGAGCGACTTTGGTGGCTGAACAATTGACAGGACTTTGAGATAACTGTTTGTTTCATTGAAATTTACCTCGTCAACCATATGCAGTGATAACAGGATGAACACAAAGGAAAAGAGTGAAAGGAAAGAAGAAATAGGGGCGACCACCCACCTTTGAGATAAAGATGAGATTGAGATAAAGATGAGATTGAGATAAAGATGAGATTGAGATAAAGATGAGATTGAGATAAAGATGAGATTGAGATTGAGATGGACAATACAAGCTTCACAAAGAACAACTAGCACAGAATGGTGGTATTATAAATCCATGTCATCTCTTTGTAAGAAATATAAGGCATAATGTTGATTGGTTTGCCCCGCACTCAACAAAGTCTTTTGCTCTGATGTTTTTGCTCTATTGACTTCAATTTATTTATGATTCTCACACATTAAATAAAGTCATGAGAAATTACCTTTGAACTCTTTGTCTTCAGGTGTCTGCGGAGATTCTGGAAGAGTAGTTCCCACAATACCTTGCTGGCCATTAAACGTACAAACTTCACTACCTGAGGACACAGAAGATGCTTAATTAAGAATTAAGAGTGACACATGA
This sequence comes from Doris montereyensis, assembly GCA_037039925.1. Taxonomy (NCBI): domain Eukaryota; kingdom Metazoa; phylum Mollusca; class Gastropoda; order Nudibranchia; family Dorididae; genus Doris; species Doris montereyensis. The sequence continues at coordinate 203,206 of JAXRKP010000329.1, read as the reverse complement.
GATTACAGTGACAATTTGTTTTTTTGTTTTTTTTATTGTTTGTTCACTACCCAATCCACTAGCGTTTAAATGGTTGAATGATCCTCAAAGTGCATTTCTTATCTAAGTAAAGGAAATAAAATCCCATACTCAGAGTTGAAAATAAGGTCATCAGGAGAAGAGTCCTGATTTTTCTAGGCATAATGTGGTAGTTTACCATTGCCTTCCAAGTCGATTTTACTTTCAGAGAGCCTGAATAGACATAGCTATCCATTTCACTGCCGGGTCGACAGGAGAACCAGAAAAATTTGCCCGGACTGAGAATCAAACTCGGGCCCCTTGAATAATAGTCAGATGCTCTACCAACTGAGCTACCGGCGCCTCACTTCTTATGTATAAGAATCTAAATTTCCTTCTCCCCACCATCTCTTGTACAATGTACAAAGTTCCCTAAAGGCCATCACGGCCCATAGAGCTGGAGTTTATCCCGGTTTCAATAGCGGTAAAGTGGAACAGGTGAAAAAATCACCTCTTGGACAGGACACTAGTCTGATACAGGTTTTTACTCCCAAGCTAATACTTGTGCCCATTTACACCTTTGTTGGGTGGGGAAAATGCGTGTTATGTGTCTTTCCCAAGGAACACAATGTCAGACCAAGCGTTGCTTGGATTCAAACCTAGGACCTCATTACCCACACATCTGGCAGCCTAACCACTCGATCACCGATGCCACACTGAAATTTTTTTTTTAATGAATTGAATTCCAGATAGATCACTTACACAGCAAGAAGTAACATGTTAATGATAATGATAGTGATTATGATTATGTACATGTATACAGCACCATATCCCGTCAAAGGCAAGCTCTTGGCATGTTACAAAAGCAGGTTTCAAATAAACATTAGTTTCTAAAACATTTATAATTGTTGAGCTCAGACTAAAAGAAAAAATTGTTCTTATGAAACGACGTGCAGATTAGACACAATTTTGGAACTGATTTCAAATGGACAGCATAGGATCAAGCTGGATTTTTGCCCGAATCCAAATTGTAACTGGTGTTTTTCTCTATTTCTACTGCAATGTTTATACTTGCTGAAATTTGTTTTTTACTTTCCTGTAGGTTCCTTCTTACCTGTCTATAAATATACTTGCACATGTTCGTTTATTCTAAGACAAAGGTTTTATGCACATGCACCATATCCTACTATTAGCTAAACTGAAGGAAAAGCAATGCTCCCAGCAACAACAAGAAAGTAATATCTATAGACAAATAAGTGGCGTCGGTGGCATAATGGTTAAGAGGCTGCTCTTGTACAAATGTGTCTTACTAATTTGTATAGCAAATTGTTTTATAGTTTTTGAAAGGTCAGTAATACCTGTGACATTATAAATGCTGTTTTGGGTGATTGTGGTAGTCTCATATGTGGGATTGTGAATCGCCTTGAGACTTCGGCATAAGGCGCTATATAAATAAACTTTATTGTTATTATTATCATTACTTACCAACAGATTTATATTTGTCATCCGTCATCAGATGGTCTTTCAAAGACCAGAGAAGTCCCTGGCAAGTGTATTTCATGGTGCCAGAACATTTGTTGTATTCATCTATGACCTGGTCAACAAGGTTGCCCTCCGCCATCATTGCCTTTTTGTTGCCCTCATGAAATGAAAGAATCCAAAGACAATCTAAGACCTCTGGGGATGAAACAGAAAGAAATGGTTACCATGGACTCTTCTTTGGGCCTGTCAATGTATGCTTTGTTTCTCTTTTATGAGTCTAATCAATAGATTATATATTTTGTTCTAGTAGTATTAGTATTACGGTAGCAGCAGCAGTAGAAGTTCAGTCGAAGCCGATAATTGGAACGCCGCTTATATGGAACAGCCGCTTAATTGGAACGATTCCTCTGTGACGGAGTTCTTTAACGGAAATTATACTGTTTTAATTGGAACGCTCATCGCTTAATTGGAATGGTAAAAATGGTCATGGTCTTAAATCGTAACAAATTATATTGTGAAGGTCGCTGTAGCGTAAAATCCTAACACTTATCAGCTGCTGCTTTTAGATTGAAGTCTGCAATCATTATACAGAATACCACGCTCACACTCGATATGCTTGGATAGATCTGTGAACAAGACAACACATGTAAGTTCATCACATAAGAAGATCAACAACGATGAATGGCTGGCTAAGTGCTGGATTTAGATAGAGGTGGCAGTCACACATCGATCATGATCACCTGAGTGCGCTTCTTTGGACTAGTAAATAAACTTTTGAAGAACCCTCTAAGATAGATACATATGCATTGAACATTTATGTACATGTTAAACAAATGTATTGTGCCGTGTGCTTAATGTATCAATTGTGATTTTTTAAACACATCTAGCGTAAAATTGATGCCATCGCCAATAATATGAAGCATTGTACAGAGAAGAAATAAACATAACTGTTCCATTTATCTTAATCATGTACATGTATAAAACACTATACAGTCATTCTATAAATTGATGCCGCTAATGAGAACGCCGATTAATTGGAGCAATTTTTATGGAATGGTGCTGTTTTAATCAAGCGACTTTGACTATAGTAGTAGTAGTAATAATAGTAGTAGTAGTAGTAGTAGTAGTAGTAGTAGTAGTAGTAGTAGTAGTAGTAGCAGCAGCAGCAGCAGCAGCAGAAGTAGCAGCAGTAGAAGTGGTGGCGAGAGTGGGTAGGAAACAATTAAGGCCAAAAAGTCGTAGAAGTAGGCGTGCATCAAAGAAATCCACCACTTTTGATAAATTAAAGGAATTTTTATGAAGTCAAAACACAGTCCTTTGTTCACAGAAAATAAAAAACCACACACATAAAAATCAAAAGAGCGCAATAAGGCGTTTTCAAGAACATTGACTTATTGTCTACATTAGTTTGTGCACAAACCAAAGAACGACTATCAGCTCCACAACATACATTTAATGACAATCTTTCATATCAAAATGTGCATACCTTTGATTTCCATATCATTGCCAATTTCTAGTAAAGAAGTCAGAAGGGGAAGACAACCCAAATCCACTAGCATTTTCTTGTTGGCATCATTTCTGGCTAACTGTTTCACAGCTATCGGAGTAGAAAATGAAATAATGAAGTATTAACTTAGAGAATCATTTATCTTTAACTAATTTTAAACACACATAAAAATGGAAATTGAAGGCAATTGTGATTCATCTGAGATAAAGTTATTTTTATCGCAAAGTAGTTTGGCAACTTTATGCACGTTTAAGACTGAGAGAATGTTCAGAGCGCCTCAAGGTATTAGTATGATATCTTTTTAATTTGCTAGTCTCTCTAACTGCAACTTTTTATTTTCATCACTATTATTAGTACTATTGTTGTCGTTGTTACTGATCCAGCACCGCTCGAACATAATTTGTCCTTCGGCCCAATGCCATGTAGTGGTATCTGCAGGAGTTTCCCATCTGTTGTAGGGTTCCATAAATAGTGTACCAAGTATCAGGTTTCTCGGGAAGAAACTTGTCACAAATTGAAAGACGATTAGTACTATTAATATTATCATCATTACTATCATTGTATTATTACTGCTATCATGAATATTTATTAATTTCATTGTTTTTTGTTGTCTCAGTGTATTGCTTTGTCATAAAGGACTCAATGTATGACTTGATTTTCTTTCTTAAATAAAACTTAAATCAGATGAAATGAAATCAAACACAAGAAAACATTCATCTTTATAAAAACAGAACTGAGGAGAATGTTCTGTGAAAAATAGGCACAAATCTATTACTATCCTTGGACAAGAACAAGTCACCTTTGGAAAAAGATCCTTACGAATCAGTCTACTTATTTAGATAATAAGAAATGATGAAAAGCACACGATTCACACATACCTCGTGTCAATTCCTCAGCAGACCAACCCAGGTTTTTGTGACTGACATCCTGAAGAGAAAGTCTCAAAGTCTTGAGCAAAAACTTAAAGACAGCTGGCTTAGCCTGTAACAGTTCTGCCTCTTCCTCATTGACAAGGTCAGCCAGAGTTGAAAGGGCGCCTAGCCGCATGGTAGATACAGGTGAATCAAGGTAGGGCAGGACAGCCTAGAAGATAAAAAAGGAGATTCTAAACCTTCCTCCATAAAAGCTAAAAATGAGGGTGAACAAATAATCCAGTATTAATACTTACATTTGACATTAAAATTTACTTTTTCTTATTTGAAAAGCAAGTACAGTAGTTACCGCCTAAATGCCCACCGCCATAAACCCTGTTTTTCATAAATGCTTGCAATCTAAATGAAACCAATTTTCCACTGTATAACTTTCCACTCTAAATGCCCGTTTCAAAACCAAGATTTCGCCTTAAATGCCCGGTCTCAATGGCAACTGCAGGTATAATCATCTCCGAAATATCATACATTTAATCCCATCGCTAATATGGCAAATTTATGCCCATCAAAAACGTGCCAATCTCATTGTAACCACCCTACATACACTAATGTAATGTAATAAATGATGACCAGTCTTCTCTTCTTAACTCCACCTACTGTGCTGTACACCATTTGTCCCTTTGGATCACTGGTTCATCACTAGGCAATTAGAATTGAAGTCTTCCAGATCCGCCCATGGCTCTTTCCTCGATGTGATGAATTGCACCAAATTACCTGCCAATTTTAATCGACTGCACACACATCGCGTGTGAACACTTTTATTGCTCCCCCATCCCCCGTTAGCCATGTGCGTTCGAGTCTTAAGTGGCAAGCAATTGTTAACCCGCCCACGTGTTCATCACCTAAGTGTTAAATTTTCCAGGTGTCCCTATTTCTTGCATTCAATTTTATGTAAAACTGAGTTGTCTTCTAAAACTAACAACCTGGTTAAAAAAAAAAGAAAGATAAAGATGGATTTATAGTCTGTATCCCCGCACAAATGTAGGCTCGCTGACTGTACATCATTTATTCCCCAGCAGGCCATTTCCTTCAAAGTCCTGGGGGAGCATACAGTACACAAACCTGTTAGGCTTTTTTGTACTTACACCCTGACAAGATCTTTTTCTACCTTTAGCTGGGTACACATATTCACACCTGAGTCAAATGAGGAAAGTAGAGTGAGGTACTTTTCCTAAGAGTACAACGCTGTGAAAAAACCCCACCAGAACCAGCCGCAGGGATTGAATCAGTGTACGTAAATTGTATGCTTTTGTATGTTTATTGTGTGCTTTTGTACGTATATTGACACTATTCAGATTCAGGAATGGGCACAACCGTCTCCATCAACATATGTATCGCTATCTGAAAGTTGGGGAATCAGAAGTGTGTGAGTGTGGAGCGCCCCCACCAGAACACTGAACACATTCTCCAGCAGTGTCCGCTCCACACATCAGAGAGGCACCTCTGGAAGAAAAGTTCTACAGCCCTATGGAGAGTCTGGGGACAATCCGTATCCTGATCCGACCTGCTGGCAGAGAGATCAAAGAAGAAGAAGCAGAAGAAGAAGAACCAGTGTCATCGTGACCACAAGCTCACAACTCTACATTTCAGCTACAACGCCTCGTCATCAATCTTTATCCTTGCCTATCCTTAGATTTTTTGCCATGACCAATTTTCCAATAAATGCCCGTTTTCTCTGCTCCCCAAAGCACCTAGCATTTAGGCGATAACTACTATAGACTGTAGCATGATTCTTTTGCAGGCAAGTAAAATTCCTTCAAGGCTGTTACAGCCCATAGAGCTGGGAAGCATCCCAGTTTTTATAGTGTAAAGCAGAACAGGTGATAATAATCGCTTTCTGGACAGGATGCTAGTTGTTCATTGGTTTTAATCCCAAGCCAGTGCTGGTACCCATTTACACCTGGGTTGAGTAGGAAAAATGTTGTTAAATTATATGGCTGAAGTCTGACAAAGGGTTATACCAGAAACGTCACGTGTTTGTTCTGTTTTTATTAGTGGAGTTGTCACTTATTGTCATATTTCGCCTAACTCTCTGTATTGTAGTAACTTGTTCCAAAATGAAGTGTTCGGATCCAGCATCCCAAATTTCCCGATTATATAGTACAAATAAAGAAGAAAAAGTCTGTTTCAATCTGATACAATGACATATATATATATAATTAACATGAGTAGGCTGGTAGAGAAAAATCAATCTATCAAACTTGCTCACAATTTTGAAATCCTATTTTTTAAACAAACCTCGATAACGCCGTTCTCCCTAAGATTTGGTATATTTTCATCCAGGCTTCCTGCATTGTGAAAAATGGACACTGACCACTTGAGAACTTTGTTTAGATTGTCCTGAAAAAGATCAGAAATATGAGGTAAATAGCTTGGGCAGTAACTCAAATGTGATTTTTAGGATAAAAATCATAGCAAGTAAGACACTAACCATTGAATAGGAACATAGAAACTTATGTGTAATCAAAGGGCACACACACATTTCCCATAAACTTAAAATTGTCATTCAAGTGGTGATTAACTCCTTCGCTGCCAAGGAGACCTTACATAGCAGTGCCAAGGAGAAACTGACGGTTTATCTTCTTTTTCTTAATGGGACATGGGTCGGTCGAGCTCCGAGAGAGCCGATGGAACAACGACAAAGTCTTCAAAAGGGGTGTGTTTGATGTAGTTATGTCCCTTAGACAAGTCAACAAACCTACTGAACACTCATGTCATAAGCCCGGAAATTCTACAGGCACATGGCACATAGCATGCACAAACTGGCCCAGAGAATTTATGGGCTCATGATGGCGAAGGGGTTAAGAGGGAGATACGCAGAGCAACGCCGTTGAAGGGGAAAATAAGTGAGTGTTTCATTAGTAAGGTTTTTTTTTAACAAATCTTTCACATATGAAACTTCATGCTGAAGCATAATTTAAAACAATTCACAATAAAATATTCTAACTGTTCAAACAAGATTTTGTAACGTAGACTGTATATAGACATTACACATATCATACCGATAATTCACCCCGAAGATGTTTGTCTTTCCACTCCCTTACAAAAGCCACCAAGCTTGAAATAAGATCTGGATGCGATCCAATGGCCTGCTTAACTTCTCTGGTTAAATCGCTGAAATTTAGTACAGTTAATAAGCAGTTCTTCACAGGAAGATAAAACATGGTTTTTGTCTTTGCCTCTTTGTTAAGGAAATCCTGTCTTTTCATGGCATCAACTATCACATCACAAAGATGACTCACACATTTACTGTCAGCAAGATGTTTACCTGCTTTCAAACGAAAGTCCCTGACAAAAGAATAGGGGTATTTTCCAGGTTTGAAATGGAAATAAGATTTAGCTAATTTGAGTAGAAATGATCGGAACTCTGTGGTATACGGCTCATTCTCCTGGCTAGAATCTCTCTCAGGTATGGTGTTCCACAATGAAATCATAGTGCAAAGGGTTTCATAAAAGGTGTCAATCTTTTGGTGCATTTCTTCCTCTGTTAAAACTTTCTTGGGCTTTACTTCGAGGCAGCATTCCCTGAAATAAAATTTCATTTTGCTTTATTAATGTGACAGGGTAAAGTTGGAAAAGTCATTTTCTAAGGGGTAAAAGGAAGAGTTGAGAAAGAAAAGTACTGACAGGCATTTCAAAGATGGTGTATTGAATGTTTTAAAAAGAAAGATATTGATAGTGATTTCAAAGATTGTCTAAAGTAAATACTTAAAAACCATATTTCAAAAGCTCATTCAATGATTGCATATATTGAATATTCATTGCTTCATTTCTGAAGCTGAAAACAGATGCTCTCTTTAACACTCATTGAACTAAACAATAGAATTCAGATGGATGGCAGAGAAGACACAGTTTTCAATGTCTTTTCTTCTTTTTAGCTTTTTTTCCAGAAGTTTTCTTCTCCTGATTTCTGCTTGTTTAGGTTTTGTTTTTTCTTTGTTTCATTCATTTTGGTGTTTTTTATTGTTGTTGAGGTGAAACATTTTGTCCCAAGTGTTTTGATAATGCCACTGCCTTCTTAATTTTTTCCTTGTAGTTTTCATGCTCGATATCAATAATTATTGTATTAGACCACTTTATACACTGAGATATTGATGAAACAGTTGCATTTATCTAAGGCACAAACGAAAAAACCCAAAGTGGTACCACATCCAAAACAACATAGTAGTTAAGTTTTCACAAAGTCTACCCTTCACAATCAAACAGATTTCTTAAGATTCTTACTTTTTTCACACAATGTGATTCTGATCATTGCAACGTGAAATTTGATTTCATTCGCAAAGTTTAAAAGACTTTTGTTACACTTAAGTCAATGTAACTTAGTATTTCACAATGCCTCTACAGAAAGGCAACATAGGCATTCAACATTAATGTGAAGAGCCTTGGACTTTCAATAATTGCAATAGCACAACAACAATATCATAAAATAATTGTCATCAAGTCATGACAGCAAGCTAATTTCAATCAAAATGTTAAATAAGACAAGGCTCTTTCGTGTTTACATGAAGCGGCGGTTATCTTGCTCTGTACATTTAACTTCCTCTGGACTGTGGCAACCGGTTTGTTTACATTTTTCCGACTTCCTGCCAGCTGATCTTAACAAAAGAATGTGGATCGGTTTGCACTTACGCGTCACTACCCTCAGTTGGTCACAGAAAGCTGCCGATCTTTAATCTTGTATTCTATTCTAAATTTAGAACAGTAGCATCATTTATGTGACCAATTAGAGCTAATAAATAAAAGAGATGTGTCACTTGTCGGTTTCAATTGGCTTGAACAATGTGGGTCTGTTGACAGGTGTCGGTTTCAATTGGCTTGAACAATGTGGGTCTGTTGACAGGTGTCGGTTTCAATTGGCTTGAACAATGTGGGTCTGTTGACAGGTGTCGGTTTCAATTGGCTTGAACAATGTGGGTCTGTTGACAGGTGTCGGTTTCTATTGGCTTGAACAATGTGGGTTTGTTGACAGGTGTCGGTTTCAATTGGCTTGAACAATGTGGGTCTGTTGACAGGTGTCGGTTTCTATCATTTTGAATTTCCAGCGGGATTTTGCGTATGTAATTTTTTTTGTCTGTTTAAACGCTAAAGGGCTAACATAGATCAAACTTTGATAAAGGTGACAATGGCAAAACAACATTCAAGAACACAATATTTATTATCACAATGATAAAGTGGAGGAGACGAAGTAAAAGAAGACAAAAATTTCATTAGTCTGTCTGTGAAGCCTTGTGCCCCATACCCATTGATCTTGGGGATTTGAGAGATTTTTTTCCCTTTTCATTTCACAGGCACAACAGTAAATAGCTGACAAGGGGTATTTAACATCAATGAGGATCAGGCGCTCCATCCAGACTAGCTAAGACTTGAGAGAAATGCTCTAAAGCCTAATGGAAGAAAATGACGTTAAATAATATGAAAGCTCCATAAGAACAAAGTTGAGACAAATAGAAGGAATAGACAGAAAAAAATCCTGGCCACCATGGAGATCGAACCTGTGACCCCTGCGTTGGCACCCATTGCCTGACCATGAAAAAAGCCTGTTACCAACCAAGCTAACTACGCTCCCCAGCCAATGCTTAAAGCCTAATGCTAATTCTTTTAGTAAATATTTGAAAGTGATGATTATGGTGACAAAAAGGATGATGCCGATAATGATTATGATGATGATAATGATGATGGTGATGATAATGATGCTCCTGCTGATAATGATGACAACAATAGTGAAAATTATGTTCTAAATCAAAATTTATTTAAATCAAGAAGTCATTTCTCATGTGACTTTGAAATGTGCACCTATCATAAAAATTTTGATCAACTACTACAAGACTTGCAGATCCACATATATGTTCGTTCAAACCCTAATAAGCAAAAGATTTATCAGATTTAAAAAACTGCAAAAGATACACTGATGAACAGTGATAAAGATCAATACCTTTCTCCTCTTCTGCCCCTTCATCATCACTATCGCTCTCTTCCTCTGCAAGTGTAGGAACAGCGGCTGCACCTCCAGTTGCTGTCTTTGGGACATCCTTCGAATATTAGCTTGCTGATCATTGGCTATTGGAGTCGCTAACTGTTCAACATCACTCTTGACAGCTGTCGACGTCTGAAGAGTTGCCTGTTGATTCTGAACTTTTGCTACAGGCATAGTGGATTTCTTATTTAAGGCACTGGTGTTATTTTCCGACTGGTTAGTAATGACTGAGGGCCTCTGCATTGCCTTTTTCACCATCAAAGCATTGATGCTTTTATCATTATCCTTGGAAGCTCCTGCACCCATGAGTCTGAAACATAGAACATAAAAAAATATAATTTTGCATCAAGCTACTAGTAACGGGATCAAAAGGACATTAGTTCAAAGGAAGATCAGTAAGGGATACAAATTATTCAAAGAAAGTAAATGAGATCAAAAGCAGTTAACACTTAAGATTTGTGTGCATTGTAAAGACTTCTACTCAGCACAAAAGGCAACTGAGAGTAACCATGACTTGCACATAGGTTCTAAATGATTAAAAATTCTTTTCATCTATTGAATCTCTCTACCAGAAGTGGCCTTTAATTAAGGAAAATTTCATAGTTTCCCCATCTTTGAGTAGAATTTTCATTCACCTAAGCCATCATACTCAACGGGTTTAATAATTAAAAAATAGGAATATTATCGTTCAGGCCTGACACTTATCTGAATAGTATTGCTGTTGCTTAGGAAAGACATTATGACATATTTAGAGCATCAGAACAATTTTTTTATGCTTTTAAGAATTGACAATTTTTGTTCAATTATTTTTTTTAGTTTATTATTGTTCATGAAAATTGCTTCTCTGTCATAGGAACACAAACAAAAAATGATATGATTGTGACTGGGGAAGAATTGTTTGAGTGGGGTTTTTTTTCACTTCAAAGAGGTGTGAGTGTTATTTTAGTTGACGGTTTACTGTAGCGTTTCTGCTTTAGTTGACGGTCTATCAGTTGACTGACACAACATCAGCTTTAGTTGAGGGCATACCACGAAATCGGGGCCTCTTGGTCTGTCACAACTATTGGTCAGTTACTGATTGTTATACGAGTAGTTTGATGATGACAGGACCATGTGATAAAAAGGAGGGTGCATCACTTTGCGATATAACTGACTCGCCAATATTATATAGTCATGGAGACAGCCAACCGTTACACCGACACATCAAACAGCTTATTTAACAAAACAATAAATATGGTAGTCCCTAGTCAATCACTCATTGACTCGCCAATAGTCTTGACAGCCTCACAGTATCGTTTCATTGCCAAATGCCCACTCATCAAACAATAGCTCAGGTAGACCATAGCCAACCAGGAGGCAGCTCTCATAGGCCCCAATTTTGCGGTAGACAGTCAACTAAAATAGTCCCGATGTGTGTTTGGATAGAAATGGGTTTCGATTCGACTCTATCAATCTTTACTGCGATTATCAGATTTATATTGGATCCCTAATATGATTGATTAAGAGGTAAGAGAGTGAATAATAAAATAAAGTTTGAAACTGTCTTGGGTGGTCCATTTTGTGATACCTGCCATGTTGCAATCATATATTAATGACCTCATAGCCTGTAAATCAATTTTGTATATCAAAACTTTGTTTTTGCAATGACACATTCGTTAGTATAAACAACAACATGGAAGTAGTCCAATGTTCACTTAGTAAATGAGGATACTATAAATTATAAACATTTCCAATTAATACGTAACATATTATCTTCAAATTTACTACTTCTCGTAATCCACATTATTAGGTAAAATGCTTCCAACTTCTTTTTACTTTGAATCATGTCCACGATTGAGCTTTTGTACTAAAGAGATATAGATATTTTTTTTGTTTTATCTCAGGGCTCTTGGTCAACTATTAGTATTGTCTGGTTTTAATTTAAATATTATAAGTCTATGTTTACACTAAACTAAACCATTTCATTAACTTAATCTGTTAAGTTTTATATTATGATCAGAATACAAATTACTAAATCAAAATTTTAAAAATAAACTTGCTTAAATTGCTAGACAAGATCTCAGGACAGGATATGAGCATACTAGATTCAAGTATTAAGTAGTAGTACTAGTACTATGTGGATCTTTAGTACTGCAGGTGCAGGGAAGCCTGCTAATCATATTGTCTTTTATTGAAGAGAAAACCAGATCTTCCATCTAAATTATTGTCAATTTAGCAAACTTACGTCCATGTTTTATCCTGTCAACGACGGGTACACAATATGTTAATTATACTCATTAATTATAAATTATATCATTATCTCCCGGGGCACAAATTTCCCGACACAGCACGCACGCCCGGAGTCCGGAGTTGGAAGAAAAGGCAACTGCTTAAACACTTACTCTACCGTAGACAGTCAGGAAACAATTCAAAGGCTAAAAGTGTCATGTAAGCAAGCATAAAGTCCTGAGAAAGCTTCTGCACAGAATCAATTGCATACCTGTGGATAATATCAAGACATTCATTTGATGTGGTCCCGAGTCTCAACTAAAACATGACATTGTTTACATCTAATTGGTGGTATCGATCTGTGTTTATAATTATAAATGAAATTTCAATATCCGACTTGTTGTTGTCAGTATCTCCTTCTGAAAGATTAGTTGTGCAGATAATGTCTCAATATTTCACAGCACAAGAAATTGTACTCAGTATTCTATTCTTTATGTTGTATAATATGTTCCATTTAATATTTGAATAAATTAAATGTTTACTGCACTTCAGTTGTGAGTACTTAGAGACTCTTCGTTAGGTATCGTTTAATAACTAGGCAACGGGCTTAAACTGATTTTGAGATCTAAAAACTTCCCTAATACAGGGAAATCACTGTCAAATCCCTTCCCTATTTCCCTCTACACTATCAGTATCAATAATCTTTCTATGATATACCCGTATCAGTGAGAAATGAGAAGGAAGTTGGCTACTGTGTTTCAGTGAGAGGTAGGCCTTAGTTCAATACTGTCAATGTCAATACTATTTTATTACGAATTGAAAGCGAGTTCGCCAATGGCAATATACAGATACAAACCGAATTTCCAAATGATCCAGCATGTTAATTTATGACGACAAAGTGATCAATGATAGTGACACTCCCTCTCATCTCACTTCAACTGTCCTGAGTCAGAGATTAATCTTTAACAACTCCCTTCAATATGTTTAAAACATTTTTTTAATGGATGATGAACATTTAGATTTGACGTTATGGTAATGTAATCCAAACTTCAATTCGATCTAGATGGGCTTTACATTCAGGCCAGCATTATTCGTTATTATATGACGGATGGACCTCACCACTATTCGTCATTAATGGTGAAAGTGAAAGGAGCTTGTCACTCATTCGGTTCGCCATTCACTCATTCGGTTCGCCATTAAAGATGAATGGAACCTGGCATTTTTCATCATTAATGATAAATGATGGTCCTCAGCATGATCCCAGTTAATTTAGGAATAGACTTTGTATTTAAATAAATAAATCTATTTGTAATGATTAATTTATAAATTTAAACATCTAGATTTATTAATTATAATATCTTTTTCTTATTATTGGACATTTTCATATTTTCCCCCTGGATTTGACAAATAAAGATGAATGTGGTGGATGGGAATGATTCACGATTCAACATTAAATTAAGATCTAGAAGTGGCGAGCGTGATTTGATCTACTGATCTCTCTCTCTCCTTCTCTCCCTCAGTCGTGTATGTGTTTGTGTGTCTCTCTCCTTGTATCTTTCGTGGTCTTGTCCTCTCTCTTTCTCTCTCTCTCTCTCTCTCTCTCTCTCTCTCTCTCTCTCTCTCTCTCTCTCTCTCTCTCTCTAACTCACCAATCCAGATGTCGCGCCCCCCCCTTTAATGTACCATACAATGTTCCTTTCTATATATGAACTTTTTTTGTCTTTGTGTTCTTTATTTTCATGTATGGTTCATCTCTCATTTTACCTTACTTTCCAGGAAATAGTTATTGAAAGTAAAGTGTTTGGAGTATCTCTTTAGAATGAAAGATCCACCATCGTGAAAGAGAAAATGTCTCACAGTAAGATGGAGGAGGAGCTAACGTGTCCAATTTGTATGGAGTTGTTTTGCCAGCCAAGAAGATTGCCATGTGGACATTCATATTGTCATTCGTGCATTGCCTCAATGCTTAGCAAGAATGCAGAGGAAAGCGGGTACTGTTAATTTTAGAAATCCATGTTGCTGTTTTACATTAATTTAGATGCAAACTGATCATTTGAAACCCATGTTGTTAGTTTATATCAATTCAAAATATCCTGATCATTGGAAAACCATGTCTATATTTTCTATCAATTTAAATACACCCTGTTGACTGAGAACCCATGATTTGAGTTGTCATTTCCCGTCAATCTAGATACACCCTGCTGACTGAGAACCCATGTTTTGAGTTGTCATTTCCCGTCAATCTAGATACACCCTGCTGACTGAGAACCCATGTTTTGAGTTGTCATTTCCCGTCAATCTAGATACACCCTGCTGACTGAGAACCCATGTTGAGTTGTCATTTCCCATCAACTTGATACACTTTGCTGGATCTCTCTCCATTCTCCTGAATGACAAGAGAGCGTAGTTAGCTCGGTTGGTAGCACACTTTCTTTTCATGGCGAGCCGATGGGTGCCGACGCAGAGGTCACGAGTTCGATCCCCATAGTGGCCAGGATTTTTTCGGTCTATTTCATGTGTTTGTCTCTTCTTTGTTCCTATGGGGCTTTCATATTATTTTATGTCGTTACCTTCAAGTTATATGTTGTAACTTCGTTTTTATTGCCTTTTTGCTCTGGATAGATACATACAAACAACGTCCCAAGTTTGTGATTGTTTTTCGTAGTTGTATGAACAAATCTTATCTTTCTTCTTTCTTTCTTCATCAGTTCCCATTCTACCTTTCGGCGTATGGGTTCATATGCCCGAGATGATCTTTCTCCAGGATACCCTGTCCTGGCATTTTCTGTTTCCTTCCAAAAAAGTTAAATTTCTATGCTTCAATGCTTCTTTTATATCTTCTTCCCACTTTCTCCGAGGTCTACCTTTTGGTCTTTTACTTTGGGCTTTAGCACTGTATACTGATTTAGCTATTCTATTGTCATTCATTCTGTTTACATGCCCAAACCATCTCTTTTGATTTGTTCTATCTTAATTTTTGTGCCATCAGCTTTGGTTTGATATCTTATTGCTGTGTTTCTGATTTTGTCACGTTTAGTTTTCCTTACCACTCTTCTCAGATATTTCATTTCAGCTGCCTGTACTCTACTGTATTCTCTACTGTCTAAAGTCCAAGTTTCGCTGCCATAGAGGAGAGTAGGACAATAAACTGTATTGTATACTGCCATTTTGGTTTTTGTTGCACTTGCCCTTTTGATTTTCTGGCTTATTTCTTCTCTTAGTTTTCCCTCTGAGATAATCATTACTCCTACGTAATTGTAGCTTTGAACTGTTCTAAATACTCCCTGCCCAATTTGGCTTCTATTAAATTTTGCTCTACATTGTGTTCTTTTAAGGAATGCCATAGTTGGTCCCTCCTCACAGTGTCAAATTCTTTGTAAGTCAATAAAACACTGGTGCAAGTCAATGTTTCTCTCAAGGAATTTTTCTATTATTTGTCTAATTGTAAATATGCGGTCTTGTACACTTCTTCCTGGTCTAAATCCACTCTGATGCTCTTCAATCTGATCCTCTACTCTTTTCCTTAGTCTCATTTCCAGCATCCTGGCATATACTTTTCCTGGAACGCTAATTAGTGATATCCCTCTATAGTTTAAGCATTCCATTTTGATCCTTTCTTCTGTATTGGTACTACCATTTCCTTTTTCCAGTCGTCTGGCACCTGTTTGAACTTCCATGCTTGTTGGCATATTGCATGTAGTAGTTTGTCTGCCTCTCTCCCTTGGTTTTTAATCATTTCTGGATAAACTTGATCTGCTCCTGGGGCTTTTCCTAATTTCCTTTTCTTATAGTTGTTTGGATTTCTTCCATTGATATATCTACATCTTCAGCTGTCTTCTCTGGATTACTTGATACTCTTATTAATTGATCTGTACTCCTTGTTTCATACATTCTGGAGGGATTATGTAATTGTTGAAAATGCTTTCTCCATGTTTCCATGATTTCGCTGTCTTCTTTCATTATTTCTCCTTTGACATTCTTAATTTGTCGTATTCGGCATGCTTTAGTTTTTCTCATGCTCTTCATTGCCCCCAGAACAACTTTTGATTTCCTTGATAGCTTTCTTGGAGTCTCTGTCCAAACTCTTCCCATTGTTCCTGTTTGGCTTTCCTCACTTCCTCTTTGGCGATAGTTCTTTTATTCACATAATCTATCCTTTCCTCTGGTCTCTTTGTTTGCAAGTATTTCTTCCAGGCATCCTTCTTTTCTTTGATCTCAGTCTTGACATTTTCATTCGACCATGCTGTTCTTTTCCTATCTCCTTTAATTTGTTTCCTACCACAGACCTCTTCAGTACAGCTTAGGAGTGTTTCTTTATACATCTGCCACTTTTCTTCTATAGTGCTATCATTCAGATCGATCTGTTTTTCACTGAAAAATCTTTTTATCCTGGATTGATATACCTCTTAAAGCTTGAGATGTGTTTCACTATGATATGGTAATGAGAGGAAAAGTAAAAGTGAAATATTGCTTTTGAAAACCTTTGAAGGTCTTAATGAGTAATAACGATCTGGATCTAGTGGTTTCAAAAACAATTGACTTCACATGAGACCACGTGTGCGATTTTAAGTCTAAATGCTTTTATTTGCTCCTATTTATTCTGGTCTTGACAGCAAATATGAATTATTAAGTGGTTTTTTCGCTTGGAATGATGAACTGGTTATTTTACACCACAGATCGTAGGAAAATTTAAATATATTACTTCACCAATGTGCATGTTTGAAATGAAATAACCAACTCTAATAAACAAAGACAAAAACTTCCTTGACATGCATTCTCTGCTCCTGCTCTTAGTACAACTAAATGCTTTGTCACCTCTTACAACGATGTTCTTGACATGCAGTTTACTCACAATTCTTTGAAAATTCAAGACATCACTTTGACAGCTTTTCCCGAAAATATAATTTTGAAAGCGAACTGTTAAACCGTTGATTCAAATATATCCTGTCTACCAAGAGAATATTCAATTCACTATAGTGTTACATTACAGCATCCAATACCCGACCAAGAAAGCACTCCCACATTTTTCAAATCTCTTTCCCAAGCTTTCATGAGACTCCTAGAAATAGCAAATATATTTTGTTGACAATCCTGCCAACAAAAACTCCCAAGTATGGAGATAATTATCTTTTTTTTTTAAAGTTTGTTTTCGATAATCTGCGCACATCCCAATGTATGTCATCCTTTTAGAATAGTCTTAATAATCCTTTTCCATTAATACTTATCAGAGAAGATCTCCTTGTTCCTGCTTTGTAGACAAAATAAATTAATTAATGTGTTTATGAGTTGGTATACAGGTACACTCATATGTGTATGTTTGAATTTGTGAATATGTGTCCTGCTGTAAACTTGAAAACGTGAATGTTACATCAATGGTGGATTGGAAATTACATTAATAGCTCATTTATTATGTCTATTTTTTTTTAAAAAGGGGTTAGGTGAGTTTATAAAATAGTTAAACACTGAATGAATCAAATGAGCACCACAAAGAAAATTAAGACAGTTTAACAAAGTGCAGTAAACAAAAAATTCTATTCTATTTATCATCATCGCTGGTCGCTGTCCGCGTAGGAAGCAATTTAATTTTACTTACTTACTTAGGCCTGCTGCCCCTTCTGGGGCATATGCCATCCACAAGTGCCCTCCATTTTCCATGGTCCTGTGCTGTCTTTTCTAGCACTTACCAGCTGTACCCCATCTTCTTTGTTTTATGCCTCTAGGTCCCTTCACGAACCGATGGTAAGGGATTTCTAGTTGACAGAAGGGGGTTCAGCACTGAAGTTTCCTTTCAGCTTTCGCTCCAATACGTCATATGTCATGCTGCTGTAGGCCCTTCTCCTTCCAGGAATGTAAAATCTGTGACACTTGTTGATGCTTTTGTAGCGAAAGATATTTTACGGTTGAGGTTGCTGGCCTTACGCCCAAGCCCCCAGCCTGGAGGACCGGGATTTTGTTTGGAGATTCACTCCTAGACAGGCTGCTCTCCCGAGCTGGTGAGCCCTGTCCACCCATGGTTTGAAATAAGAGTTTTCCCTCTCCTAAACGGACAGTCTTTCCAGACTTACGAGTTCCCTCTAGCCGGGATACGGAGATTTTGTCGTTGGCACCTCCAAGTTTATCAGTCATTGAGTTATTAGACCATTTTAACAAAGTGGAGGTTCCACCCATTCACTTCAGCCTCCTCTCATGATCAACCGCCGTTTGGTTCAGGACTGCTTATTTAGGTTATACCTTTATTCGCAGCTAACCCTTATATCTAAGGGCCTTTCCGCTATCCACCACCTACGGACCCACTGGGTCTGGGTCGGTCGCCCCGGGCGTTGCCATCCCAGCAATTTAATTTTGGAGGAGAAAAGAACACAACTTTTTCTTAAACATAGAGACAACTTTCCCTGCCATCTCCATAATATATCATTCAAATTCAGCCAATCAAACAGGCTACAAACCTTCATTGCTTTATCTGGGGCAATCAACATTTCCTTCAACCGTTATGGGCAAATCTCTTCTTCTTTTTTTACGTCTTACTCAAAGTTGTCAATAAATGCTCCATGCAACCGACAGCAACAATTTGTGCTCTTTACTGTTGCCCATAAGGCTACGTGATTGTCAAGATGACTTCCAATACAACTCTTTTCTTTCAGAGTGTTGCTTGAGTTGTATTTTTCCTCTTTAATTTCATTAACATGATATTCATTATGATAATAATATATGTATACAAATGTTTCAAACTTCTTAATATATGTGATAAAGGTTGATCATATATTTTAATCTTTTGCATGCCCTTATTCTTCAAAATAAATATATGGTACCCACATTTACATAACAACTCACCCTAAAAGGCAAAAATATAAAACGAATGAATTTGTGTGTTCTATAGATCGGAAATCTTTATAATCATAGAATTACAGTTTATAGAACTGCCCAAACATACTCACGGTTTATATAACACTTAAGGCCATTACACAATAAATCGATGCTTAGTTTACGGACTAAGATTTTTATTTTGCAAAGAAGCTAACAGATCAGGTTTAGCCTGTTTATAGTTTCTTGACCCCTGACCTCAAATGGGTTTGTAGAGTAATGTATCTTTTGCCCATATCAATTCTTCACAATGAATTTAATTTCATAAACATCAGCTTAATGACTTGGCTACCCAGTCCTAATTATACTGTAAGCTTATCATTGATACCAAATTCATTTCTATATTGCAGTTATAAATGAAATGAAGAAGAATTCTTTGCAGCTTTTAAATGTCATAAATATACATGTATCATGTATGTGTGTATTTGTTTTAGGTTTGTACATATATATGTTGTCTATGTATGATCAGATGTATGTATGTATTTGCCTATCTGTCTATCTATTTGTCTATCAGTCTATCTATGCTTTTAATTATGTAATCGTATATAATGTATATATGTACACATACACTATATCATTATATGTGTGTACATATAATATGTATGTTTGTTTGAATGTGTGTATGTATGTATGTGTTTTTACTGTGTTGTGCTACAAATTCACATAAATATCTTGTTGTACCTATTTCTTTGTTTCCCGAAAAGCTATATTTAAGCTGTTAAGTTTTCACCCAACCCTGCTATTCCTTTTCACACGATATATGTGTGTAGTATTTTTCAATGTGCTCAGATTACCTTTAACATGTTGACTGTTGGGATGGCTGATTTTTATGCTATTTATAATTTTCTTATTTACGGATTACGGATTGTATGGTATTAACTATTTGGTCTTGTCATCAGTTATTTTTTTATCATCAATTTCAATCTTCTCAAAAACAGTTGTCAGTTCTTGGCGTCGAGGTGGATAGCGGAACACTTCAATTATGAGAATGCTTAATGGCTTTAACAGAATTTTTTCTGTATAAAAGTCACTGGATAGCGTCATGGGGTTTAAACTAGCGTCATGGTGCCTTGGTATGATGCGAAGAATAACGGCCAATTCAAGTGCTAAATTTGACATCAGGTACAAAGTCTTTTACAGAACCAACGAATACTGGTACATATTACATATTTTTATGGCTGGTATGACACTGTGCTGTTTGGACTTCTGTAAGACAGCAGACGGAGCCGACTGTTCCCGCATACTCTTTTGCAAGCTAGGGCTAAGGAAAACAGGGCTGGTCAGGTGTGAATTTGTATACGTCTTAGTTGTGCTAAACATAGCCTGCTCTGAATTGAGGGAAGAGGGAGGGATGGTTAACCAATTTAGTTTACAACGTACGTGACGATTGGACATATTTATAGAAACAAAGAACCAGACAACAGCCCAGAAATAACACAATGATACCGTCACACTGGATAGCGTCACGGAAAGACATGGGAATAGACCCGTGGCGTTAATCGATAGCGACTGTCATAAATTTGTTGAAGTTTGTGGTGTAAAGGCATGAATTTCAATGTTGTGGTAGCCTTATAAACATGTGTTGGATGATACACTTTTTAAAATATATTTTTTGTGTTCAATCAGGTAATCTCGTCTATAACTGTCTGATAATGTGTTAATTTTTCAGGTCGTATTTGTCATTTTTCTCGGCATCTAATCTGCCCGGAGTGTCGGGACATGATTAGTCTTGATTTTGTTGAAGGAATAGAGGCTATTCCACTAGACTTCAAGCTGTCAAAACTTGTGGAGTTATTTCAGTTCATGAAGGTCAGAGAGCAACTGCCTTTTTCTAATGATACGTTTTAGTGCTATTAAGAGAATAAAGCACTCGTAAAATATGAGTTGTATGACATCGGAAAGTGCTAGTCTCCACCATTTTGTCCCGTATCACAGTGGAACTAATATATCGCCATATATGCCAACTGTAATTTAAATCTGGGGATCACCAGGAATTATCAGTGAATTAAATTTATTCTTGAATTCCCCATCCTCTTGAGAAAAAAAAAGAGAAAGTAATGGACATCTTTTTGTAATTCTCATTCTATCTATAATGTGTTTATGAAGATTTCTATATAATATAGTAAACATTTCATGAACGCTGGTTCAAATTTGAATTAAAATGAAAACTTTACTATTAATAGTTGTTCGTTGATAGTCAGAACACATCATGAGTAGATCCGGATCATATATTCTATAAATAGATTTTTTTTAAAAATCTAGTGTACATCTTTTCCCTTATTTTGGGTTCTAAATGTTGGCAAGTATGTCGCTTGAATTGACTCATTATTTTATTAATATAATCGTTGTCAAAGCATATTATATCACCACTGTTTACTCGTAATACATTTGCCATTGCTCTAACTGTGCAAAACACTTTCCGATATATAATCTTTTAATCAACACCGATGCTAATCCTATGTAAGTAATTGAAACACATTAACCATAACATGCGAAATGCTGAAGTCAAAGCCCAGTTGTGGTGCTATTTCACAGGCTATATAACAGAATGAAGTCTTTGCCTGATTTTAATGCTTACCCTAACACTAACAGACATAATTCAACTTTTACTCTTTGGCTATGTTCAAATCGGACCATTTGTCTTCTTCTTTTTTTTTAATGGAAGAGTTCCAACATATTTTTTTTTAATGGAAGAATTCCAGCTTTTTTTTTTAATGGAAGAATTCCAGCATTTTTTTTTAATGGAAGAGTTCCAGCAGATTAAGGTTTTCACCCTATCATTAATGTTGTCTGTCTTAAGCACTTTAAGTGGAAAGGTGCAAATAAAATGATGTAAAATGAAAATTTTCACCCTCTTTATAATTGATATAATTTTTTTTCCTATTTCTGTCATATGGATAGTAGGCAGGTGTTCCTGGTAAGTCCAATGTCTTTTCTTTCATTATTGTGTAATGCTCTTGATTATCTTGTTGTTTCCCCTTAATTCAATCAGAGATCACCACAAAAGGTGGACTGATAGAAAACTCCTGTCAGAAGGCCAAAAAATCTGGTCACTGATTTTATTGGTTTACTTCAGAAATTTCTTTTTTTCTCCATGATGAATTAGCATACTATATGTACCAAACTGCTACGACTGTATTTAGTGTGCAAAATCTGGCTACATGGTACGTTTTTCTCACGACTCATGAAATAGAAATTGCATATTGAGACATTATGAGTAAAATTTCCTGCTAAATTCTAGTTGCTTTTTATGAATATTCACTTAGAACTATTCTATTATTTTCCTTATTTAAGGGTTCTAAGAAATGTCATTCATGTATCAATTGGGATTTGTCAAGGCTTCTTTTTGTTTATATTGATGAGAAAAAAACAACAGCTGTATCCTCTGAAATGCTCTCAAGAACTGACACTAAGAGTAGACACAAGCCATTTTTTATTGCTATGTCAGTCATGTTCACACACACACACAATTTGCTACAATGTTACGTTTTGTCACAATTTTAAGTTCAAAGTCTGGGCAAAGCCAGTTTTCTCTACGACACAAATTGTACTGTTTTGCTTTCTTATCTTTCTTTTTTTTTCTTCTCTTTTTCTTCTTTTGCCTGATTGTTAAAATGGTATAAATATCCAATGTCAAGGATTATACTGATAACGGTATAAAACAAATTTGATTGTAATTAACTGTAGACATTTAAAACTCACAAAAATGTTAAAAAGTTTTCTGTCTTTGCTCATTCCACAACCTGCATGCTTGTATATTATCTGCTCTTTGATCTGCTGTTTACTTGGTGCAATCTATAATTAGTGTCAAGCATTTCTTCATGTAATCTTTCATTAATGTGTGTTTTTGAATTTTCAATCAGAATTAAAAATATTAAAGAACAAATGTCATTATTTGAGATTTTTAAATGCTGCCAACATTTTATTTTAAACGTCTAGTTCATTTACTTTATTTTAAATGTCTTGTTCATTTGCTTTATTTTAAATGTCTTGTTCATTTGCTTTATTTTAAATGTCTAGTTCATTTACTTTATTTTAAATGTCTTGTTCATTTGCTTTATTTTGAACTACGGTGCGCCTTATTTTTGTATAATTGCTTCATGAAAAAATATAAAGACAGAACTATGATTTCATAACTGCCAACCAGTACATGAAAGATACATTTAGTATGTTTTTTGGCTTTGAGTCCGTAAGTCTGTATTTACCTTGAAAAGTACATATATGAGAGTTAACTGTGTTTTAAGAAATGCTAAAAGTCCACTGCAGAGACTCAGAGAAATTGGGGCGAAAGTCTGAAGACGCCATTCTGAGTTCACAAAACTACTGTGGTACGTTAATAGAAAGGCCATTGATCGACTGATTTTTTATTATAATTAATTACCTTAAAGGGGGTTAATTCAAGTTAGATTATTGATGTTTTCTTGAATATTACTGGCCATCGGGCAAGATAAAAGTAGTTCTTACAGTCAGAGTCTGTTCTTCAATTTGAAATGGTTGGCAGCTATGTTTAATTTTAAAGAAAAGAAATCACGAAATTGAGCGTGATCTCATTATGTACAGTGATAAAGAAATCAAAATGGTGATGCATGACAGTGTATCCCACATCCCAAATATAGCTTTGGACTTTGTGGCTAATTATGTAGCAAAGGAAACACAGAAAAATTGATAGTGTAAGATGCTTGCAATACCAAACCCATTATTTAACCTGTTGGTGAGTTTTTTGTCTCCATCTTTAAAACATAATTCCTAAATTGACCTGTGACCCATACTCAGTATAAACTTAATTAAAAAGTGCAAGTGGTAATGCCTTAGGGAGTTTTTGGACTCTGTTGTTATCTTCACAACTTCAACGCTTTGAAAATGCAGTTCTTGTACTTTACAAATTAAGCCATTACTGTTTTTTCTAAGTATTTTTTTTTCAGCTTGTAGTTATCTTTTGCACTATTTACATTAACATTTCTCTGATGTCATACAATTCTGTATATGGATATTTAATTAATATCACTAGATGGATTTGAAGTACTGTTATTAAAACTAACTACGTGTAACTATATTTGTCAAGGATTACAGGGGTGGCATGACTTCATGTACTTGTTCATAGAGTAAACCATTTCCCTTTGTCTCTTCAACACAGAAAAGTGATGATAGTGACCCTGATGATGCGTCTTCTTCAAGGAGTGGTGTAAAACCAACTGAGGCTGATCAGCATTCACCTGCTACAGGCAAACTCACTTCTGCCTCCAGCATCAATTCTTTGTCTTCCTCTCAGCCCAGCAATCAAGGAAATCATCGCAAAGAAACTTCTCCAGAATTTTCTAGCTCATCAACTATCACGCCAGTTCTTGCCATCCCGGTTGATATTTCAGGAGACAGTTCCTCGGCACAGGCTACTTCATCGTGTCCATTGGAAGCAAGCATAAGCAATTTTCCCAGCACCTCTCACGAAAGAGATGACAGTTCAATAAACCTGCAAAATTTACTCAAAGTGCAGACCAGCCCAATTCATCGTTCCTTGAAAGAACTTTTCATCCTGCTGCTGATTCAGAAAAAGGAGGTGAAAAATTAGGGCATAGATTTGAGGGACGTAATCTTAAACTTAATTTGTCTGGAGCTTCAGGGCCAGGCGCTGTGAATGACATTGACGAGAGTTGTTTGGGTGCTGTAGGTGGCTTTCCTTTGAAAGAGACTCCCATCACAGATTCCAGTAGAAGCAGATCAACTTCACACCTGGGCAATCTCCAGCAGGTGAACACAAGAAGTGACGGTTGTGCCAGTTCCGAAGGGCTAAATGAAAGAGAGGTTCAATACATAGCATCTGCCTTTTCTCCGTCCATCTCAACAACTTTGCCACAATCGCCACATCTTCTAAATAGCTTTGAGAAATCTATATCTTTTAATTCATACAGTGAGCTCCCTACGTTAAATCAACGGCACGTTCAGGCACGAGACGGCTTCACTCGGGCTCAAAGCCTCCCGTCTGAAGTAGCAAAGGCAGTTGCAAGTCCAGAAGAAGTTGGCAAACATTCAAACAACAAAAGGAAAACTTTAAAAAAGAAAAAGAGAAGGGGTGGCAGACTTTATTCCGAGACGACTCAAGCTCAAGCGATGGATCTCGGTGCAGTAGTGACATAGAGAAAAACAGAATCTCCACCAAGACCCCCGGTGTCTCAAGTGAAGAAGGGACGTCTGGTAACACGGTTTTTAAAGGCCATTATTTTCTCAGATTCAAGCTCAAGTGAATGGTCGGATGAAAGTGGAAAAGAGACTGGCGGTAATAAAATTAGGAAAAAGGTTTACCCTGACCGGAAAGGAACGTCTGAACCTGCACAAAGACGCGTTAGGCATCAGTACTCAAAGTGATACGCAATTGAGTAACGCTGAAGCATTTTCTGGAAATATATCAGAAGGGCGTCAGGCTCATAGCAGCAGTCATAATCATCCAGATACGAATGTGAATGAATCTTTTTCAGGGGCAACTACACAAAATTTGAGGGCAGGGGCCAATTATTTGTCCACTGATGACATAGTCTCAGAAAATTTGGATTGTAATCTTCTGGCTCCTTCAGATTCAAACACTCAGCCCAAAGAAAAAGTCCTTGTTGAGGATTCACATGCTGCAGTAAATTCAAATAATCACCGAAAAGAAAAAATTCCTTGAGAACGCTCTCGCTTCTATAGATTCAAACACTCAACCGAAAGAAATTGTCCCTGCTGATTATTCACCCACTCTAGTAAATTCAAATACTCATCAAAAGAATTAGTTAATGCCATAAACACCTTCGCTTCCATAGATTCAGATACTCGGGTGAAGGAAGAAGTACCATCAGCAGCAGCTTTCACTCTATCCAATAATGAAATTTCAGACTCTTCAAAAGAATCAACAAGGAGAGATACTCAATCAAATGAGAAAAGCAGAGATAAAAATAGATTAGAACAGACTTGTGTCACTACCACAGCTGAAGAGACAGAGTTCATTCCACTTTCAACGGCAGATAGGTGCTCACCGATTGCTCCGTCACATTATGACAATTATCACAACGATGCAACGCAAGTTGGCATGTCAGAATGGACCTAGCGGCTTCCTCTCATGAAGCTGTGAATGTACCACGTTCCCCGTTGCCAGTCGAACATACGTTTTATGACAATATGAATAGCCAGGGACAGCCGTCCAACACAAGGACTTTCTATGATAATATCAGTGACTCCGATCTGGTGCATTGTAGGCTAGAGGCTGAAGCAGTTTTGAGACATAGGCATTCGATACACAATCCCCAGCAGAGATTGAGGACCTTAAAACTGGCTTTGAACACACACAGGGCACCAACACAGAGGGAAACAGTTCAGATAACAGGCTGAATTCCCAAGGAGATTTTTTTTCCATTCATAGGCAAGCTCAGGGTGTTGATTCTCCTGCCCTCATGCAGGAAGTCCCCCTCACATGTTCACCTCTGGACCCAGTCCTGGTGCTTTTGAAATCGCTGATCTCAAGGAAGGTTATACTGATTATAGGAGGCCACGTCCACAGAGTATGGGAAACTGTTTTCTGACAAATTCCGCTCTGCAGCCCTCTCCTCTCCATCCAAAATCAAATCAAAAGGAACCTCTTAGCCTGTATGATAATGTGGGTAAAGGCTCCCTTACACCAAAGAGCCCAACTGTCGATGGAGAACAGATTAGACCCCAATGCCAAAATATTCCCGCCAGGCCATATTCTGACCAATCACTAGAGGGTCCCATATTTGAAAACACACCTCAGATACCGGTAAACCAAAGTCAAACAGACGACTCTGTTGACGTCACATTGAGAGGTGCTTGTGCTGTGACAAGCAGAGAAGCAGCAGATGCCGGTGGTCTAGCTAACCCGCGAGATAATTTCTCTGATCGTAGGACTAATGACAATAATAATAATATTGATGCAGCAAATGAAAGAAGAAATTCCTTTGAAGAAGAGGATGATATCAATGATGAGGAGACGGACCCAGGAGCACGAATGCTACAACCCAAGAGAAAACCGCGGTCAAAGTTTAGAAAATTCATTACTTCTTTGTTATCCCTGTCGTCTTCCTCAGAAGATGATGAGCCATATTACACCAACAACACTTCTTCATCTTCCAAATCATCAGATTGGTGACCTTCTATCACACTCACAAGGCCTTTAAATATAATATACACATGCTGTTATAATGCATTTTATATGATGACGGCAAGATTGAAACATTGATGTCTTAATGAATGTCTTTTGTTTCATGATCATATTATTTTTGTAATTTGTCACCCTCAATTTGTGTTTAACCTTTTAACTATCAAAGGTGATGTTCTTCCCTTGATTTTAACATTGTTCACTTTTTACTTACATAAGCAAAAGTAGATTAATGTTAATGTTGTTAATTTTATTTATTTTACATTATAACAGTCAAATGACAGGGTTGTAACTAACAGAATATTAATTTCAAGAAAGTCAAGTTTTGAATTTGTCATCGTAGCCATTTACTTAGCCTCATGCCAACAGCTTATTTAATCAGTACTATCAAATTTCATCCTTAAAGTCACCTCAAAACAAAGCTGATTGAAGGCTTAGAGGCAAAAAAGAACGAAAAAACCAAAAAGGCTTGAAAGAGAATCTGAAATGAACAAAAATAAAGTACATTCACGACAAGGAAAAGAGTGAAGATTGTGCATTTATTGAAAATTGGAAGGAAACATTATTTTCACTCCTTGAAACTTTTTTGCCATTTTTTTTTTTTAGAATTAGAGGCGGTGTGGTGAAACTGTGGTGTTGTGAGTTTGTAAGCACTGTTCTGTGAGTGATAATGTAGGGGCATAAGGTATGCCTGAAAGCATGCTTTTTTAGCACCCGAAGGGCGTGCATTTATCCGATGGCGACTGTACCGTCATTCAGAGTGAAATAACGTTTATCATTAAAGGTCAATCTCACTGCACAGCTGAAATATTTGGCAATTAAATAACAAAAAGTTCCTTTAAATATAACCTATCACTCTCATTGATGAAATTCATGAATAAGCAAGGATATAGAAACAAAAAGTTCCTTTAAATGCGATTTATCACTCTCGTTGATAAAATCATAGCAAATATTAATTAGCCAGGACATAGTGATGAGGATATCGTTGGTAAAATTGCTTAAACACATAAGTCCATATTTTTAAGAAAAATCATTTAATAGGGCTGCAAACACTATGTTATGCTTCTTCAATTTCAATCTAATACATTGCAACTTTTTTAGTCTTACATTTCAGTAAATGGAAAGAAATAATCAGTTGTGCACAAAATGGACTCACACGGTTAGAGTTGAACCTTTTTGAAAGATTTAAATGAATAAGTCCAATCCTCCTCTAAGAGGTTAAAGTCTCTGATTCTGAGGGGGGAAGAAAAATGAAAATCTGCGTTTAGATGTGTGTAACTGGTGCTTTTCTACAACATCAAGGCTTCAATGTTTATAAAAAACATGAAAGAAATGTCCATTTGATCATTTGAAGGACAAATCTCATATCCCCTATATTGTGGACTTTCACGTTATTTATAGACAATTTCATCACATCGATGATATATGTTGTTGTTTGAAGTGAGCGTAGAAATAAATAGCTGGTCTCTTGAATCAGCAATATTTGATGAATATCCATTTATTCCATCTCATTCTTAACTATATGTGATTACCTTTCATGTCTGTGAACCTCATGCCACTTGTAAATTTGTCAAACCGAATTTGGTAAACAAATCAGGGTCTATTTAAAGCTTATTGAATCAGAAAACGTTGCTCGTTGCGTAATATTCTTTCCTTTCACTCTTTCACATGTCTTTCATCTTGTTGTTTCTTCCAAATTCATCCTGAGATCACCTCATATGGTGGACAGGGTAATTTTCAATGAAAGAAGAAACAAAATCATGTTGTGTAAACATTTGTAAGGTATAAAAGTCGTTTTCATGAGATGACCTTATTTTTAAGATTCTTTCAAAGACTGAAAATGTACCATTGAATTTTAGACGTGTTTAAGATATTATATGCATGACATGTAGAACATTGCTTGCAGTGCGATTCGCATTGGTAATCTGTTATATCAGTTGCAGGGCAATTACACTGGCATTATTTTTTCCCCGCAGCTCCGTTGTGTATAATCCGTTTGTTGTTTTCTTTATAAGGTGATTGGTCACATAGTAAATGCAATATCAGTATATCACTTGCTTGTTGAATGCATGATTTCATAGTTTTAAGTGTTCTTCCATTGTAATACAGCTTATGGTTGTATGGTGTCTTCCCTTTAAGCTCTCCTTTGTATTGTTGTATCCAACGATTCATTACTTAAGAAAGTATTCAGTCGTGTACATTTAAAAATCTTGCCAGGAATGAAAACCGGTCTAATTATTTATGGATATTTTTGTAAATAACCAATTTGAATACTCTGCTTTTTCCAATTTTTTTTTTACTGGAGATATTTATTCATCTTGTGTCTGTGCGTTTTATCACATCACAACAATGTTAAACTGTCTTCTTTACATGTTTGTCAACAGTAAGTAGTCAAATGGAACTGTTGTTGCAAGTTGCAGTTCCACGGTTTAAATCCTGACATGTCACGCACACATTAACCGTGATTTAAAACCATCCATTGATCTTTCTTTGGCCTAGCACGTAGCCGAAGTAGGAGGTAGGTGAAACACTGAGAGTTTCTGTATGTGTACATTTAAAGCTCATTGAAAATTCCTTGATGACTTGAAGGGATGTTGAAGGTAAAATGTAAAAAATTCTATTCCCACTCCCATGTATGTTGGGCCTGTACATTAGATAAATGTTAAAACATTTGTCTACATGTGATAGTGGAGTAAGGTGAGCACAATCTGAATTTCAGTTTCAGAGCATAATTTGGACATCAGTAAGATAAGTGTTATACTAAAGTTATATTTTGAACTTTTCTAAACTTGTGTCCACAAATGCATTAATGTTTACTCCCTCCATGAAGTTTGTTTAATTATTGCAGTGATAGAAATAGTTACAAGGAAGACAAACCAGGATGGGGTGAATATGTGTATTCAACTTGTCATTACCCAAACAGTTAACATAATATATATATATATACATTAATGTGTGTCTGTGCCCAAGCAAAGTGCCAATTTCATTTTGAGCTAGAGTCAGACATTAAAAGTAGATCTACCACTAGCAAATTTGCAAAGTTTATCCATTTTTCTAAATCATGTACTTCGAAAAAAAGGAAATATAAGCCAGCATGCAAAAAAATCAAGGCACCATATTTTGCGGTTTTGAAGGAATTCACGATTATACATGCATGGAACAGACTAAACAATTAACAATGCGATTAACTGCAATCCGTTGTTAACAACGGTTAAGACAGACCTAGATTTTGTAAAGCTGTTTTTCTAGAAAACACACTTTCTTACAAAATCTACAATATCTCCAAAAGTATGTATATGAAAAATTGAAAGCCAACTTCTTCAAAATAGACAAAGCTATTTTAAACAATCTTTATAACTTTATGTAAATTTTGAAAATTTGCTGACAGAATCGTTCTTTTCTCAGGCACATGCAAAAGCACACACACACACAAACACAAATGTATGTATGCACATGTAAAACTATTTAAAAATCTTGCAAAAACTTGTGCCTGTTTTATTGTTTGTTTTAAATTATAAATTTACACCTTCAATTACGTATATATGAATATTAACACATATATAGTTATATTTCACTTAATTATATTGTGCCAAACAAGTTTATATTATAATTTTTAGCCTTGGTAAGTTGGATCCTTCTTGCCACCATTCAAAGCATTTCCATATAAACACGTGTACACATATATTTCAACTTCCAATGGGTATTTGTTTTTTTGTTTTGTTTATTTTTTTTTAATTTGGGGGAGGGGGGTTCTTCCCATATATAATTAAGCTCTAGTCAGGGTTAGTGAGAATTATTGGTTATGTTATAATGTTCCTCACCATAAATAGTGTCAATAAAACATTCTTACTCATTTTATATGATTTCACACATTTTCAGCCAATCTTTGATTGAATTATGTCTATCACTATCACCATTATCCATAGAAAAAATTCGCTTGAGGCCCTTGAAGTAGTTGAAGTGACAGTGACAGATTTTTAAACCAAATTTTATAACAGAATGTGTAAAATCTTTAGTTTTTTATGAACCAATCATTCATTGTCATAAGCCTGTCAATAGGACAACGTTTAACAATGCAATTGTTTTGTTCAGCATTTTATAAAATTAAAACATAGAAAGAAGCCTAAGATTTGTTTAACTCATAGTCATAGGCTTTGGTTTTTATAGGCTTCATGTGACCACAGTCTGAAATTGTGCTAGTTTTTTTTATAGGCTTCATGTGATCACAGTCTGAAATTGTGCTAGTTTTTTTTTATAGGCTTCATGTGATCACAGTCTGAAATTGTGCTAGTTTTTTTTATAGGCTTCATGTGATCACAGTCTGAAATTGTGCTAGTTTTTTTATAGGCTTCATGTGATCACAGTCTGAAATTGTGCTAGTTTTTTTTTATAGACTTCATGTGACCACAGTCTGAAATTGTGCTAGTTTTTTTTATAGGCTTCATGTGATCACAGTCTGAAATTGTGCTAGTTTTTTTTATAGGCTTCATTGTGCTAGTTTTTTTTTATAGACTTCATGTGACCACAGTCTGAAATTGTGCTAGTTTTTTTATAGGCTTCATGTGATCACAGTCTGAAATTGTGCTAGTTTTTTTATAGGCTTCATGTGATCACAGTCTGAAATTGTGCTAGTTTTTTATAGGCTTCATGTGATCACAGTCTGAAATTGTGCTAGTTTTTTTATAGGCTTCATGTGATCACAGTCTGAAATTGTGCTAGTTTTTTTTTATAGTCTTCATGTGATCACAGTCTGAAATTGTGCTAGTTTTTTTTTAGTATAGGCTTCATGTGACCACAGTCTGAAATTGTGCTAGTTTTTTTTATAGGCTTCATGTGATCACAGTCTGAAATTGTGCTAGTTTTTTTGATAGCATAGGCTTCATGTGACCACAGTCTGAAATTATGCTCTCTTTTTTCTCCTTTGATTGTGTAATCAGTTTATCATTACAGAGTATTGTATTATGGCGAAAAAATGTCAAATTCTAACCAAAAGGTTTTGAAATGAATGTCTAAGATTAAATGCGGAAAGTTTAAAAGTCTGAAATGACGTATATGTGGACAAATCTTGGTAATGTTAACCTGTCATTGGGTATCTTTATCTTTTTAAATTCAATCTTCTCTTCCATGAGACTGTGGATTATCTGTGTGAATGGATCCTGTAGCCTTTCTTCCATTGGCACTTGGAGGGCACTGCTGGTACATCTCTCATCTCGCTGTCTCTTCTTCACCATTCATCCCGAGATCACCTGAATGGTCGACAGTCAATTTTTCAATTTGAGATTACATTTAAATCACGTCGGCAGATACATTGCTATAATTTATATACATTTTTAGTTTGTCTCAGGAGTTTCTGTTATCAAATTCACAGTTATCACCTTGGTGTTTGGTGTTCTATTTAATCATGTTTATTCTTAAAAAGCTTTCATGCTTCCTTTACTCGTCTTATGGTTTATTTCATACAATTGTAATGTATGTACCAACACTATTCAATTTTCAACTATGCAATTTATGTCGGAGCCTTTGTGGTATTTAATGTAATATTTACATTGTTGTGGTTTTCTGTTAAGGATTTAAGTCCTTCTGTCCTCAAAGTATAAATTATTCTTTTTTACTATTGGCTTTCTTCATGGTACCTCGTAATAATCACTTATCTTTTTGGTGGGTTTGATTCTTTCCATGCAATATTTATGTTGGTTCCATGTCGTTTTTTTCTTTTTTATATATATATATATATATATATATTTTTAACAATTAACAACATATCAAAATAATAAAATTTCAGGTATTTAGCATTGATATCCACAGCTATTTATCAAGCTTTCTGCAAATCTGTTTCTGATCATGCATTTACCATTTATACTAAGTATATTAAGTGATGTTACAATCAAAAGCCTTCACATTGTAAATTTTGTTGTTGTTTTTTTTTCTCTCTAGGAAGTGTGAATATCCCCAAATCCTATGGAAATTTCTACGGAGATTTTGGAATAAGCTGAGTGGGGTTTAATTTCATATTCAATGTAGATTTTGGAATGAGCAGTGGGGATTAATTTCGTTTTCAATGTAGATTTTGGAATGAGCTGAGTGGGGTTTAATTTCATTTTCAATGTAGATTTTGGAATGAGCAGAGTGGGGTTTAATTTCGTTTTCAATGTAGATTTTGGAATAAGCAGAGTGGGGTTTAATTTTGTTTTCAAGGTAGATTTTGGAATAAGCCAAGTGAGGTTTAATTTCATTTTCAATGTAGATTTTGGAATAAGCAGAGTGGGGTTTAATTTTGTTTTCAATGTAGATTTTGGAATAAACAGAGTGGGGTTTAATTCCCTTTTCAATGTAGATTTTGGAATGAGCAGAGTGGGGTTTAATTTTGTTTTCAATGTAGATTTTGGAATGAGCATAGTGGGTTTAATTTTGTTTTCAATGTAGATTTTGGAATGAGCAGAGTGGGTTTAATTTTGTTTTCAAGGTAGATTTTGGAATGAGCAGAGGGGTTTAATTTTGTTTTCAAGGTAGATTTTGGAATGAGCAGAGTGGGTTTAATTTTGTTTTCAAGGTAGATTTTGGAATGAGCAGAGTGGGGTTTAATTTTGTTTTCAATGTAGATTTTGGAATGAGCAGAGTGGGGTTTAATTTCATTTTCAATGTAGATTTTGGAATGAGCAGAGTGGGGTTTAATTTCATTTTCAAGGCATATTTTGGAATGAGCAGAGCGGGTTTTAATTTTGTTTTCAATGTAGATTTTGGAATGAACAGAGTGGGGTTTAATTTCATTTTTAATGTAGATTTTGGAATGAGCAGAGTGGGTTTCATCTGCATTAGTACAAGAGCATAAATGTTGCTTATCTCTAGCTTTAAAAATATGTGTAAGACATAATCTGTCACCTATAAGTTTGGCAATACCTATCAACACAATGCAATTTGTCGTATATTTATTTTTAACACCATGAGAATATTCTTCTCTCACCCCACTATTTGATTGAATCAAAAGATATAAGTTCACAGAGGAATTTATTATTCCAAAGTCTCACATAGGTCCGTTCATATCATCCGTTCATATCATCCGTTCATATCATCCGTTCATATCATCCGTTCATATCATCCTCGTCCTCAACACTGTCCTCTCATATCTTCATAACCTCATATCTCACAAGCTCAGTGTTGGTAGTTGGCAGGGGCTGCTGATAGTTCTTACTTCTTTCCTTTCCCTCTTTTACTTATCTTTCATCTTGCTTTTTCCTCCTAATTCAGTCTGAGATCACCGCATATGATGGACAAGTAAATTTCAATGATTCAAAATGCAAGCTCAATGCTGTCTAGCTGTACTTCCAGTTGTAAGAATGTGAGGTTGCAAACTTTTGACTTCTTTGCAAAGATTTGGTGGTGGGAGGGGGGGTATGGACTTCGTGGTCCAAAATTAAAATATCTGCTTCTCAACCAAAAGGTGGTGGGTTCGAGCCCCGCCAACTGTTGAAAAATTATCTCAATTACCCCTGGTCCAGGTAGTGGATCGACACCTAGCCCCATCAGAGACGGATGATTAAAAGAAGGTCTCGTGTGTAGATCACAACACTATGTGCACATTAAAGACCCCTCAGTTGTTTACAGGGCAATCCGGGCTAACTTAAAAATCCTACCAAAAACTCCAAGGTCACCTTAGTTGTGGGTGTGGGCAAATCAAATCAAATCAAATCAAGCAAATACATAGATATATGGACAAAGAACAGAATGCTTTTCCAATGCTGTAAAATCAAAGGGGGCTGCCACTACTGAAAGTTACAATATCTGCAAAGAGAGCAAAACTGAAGGTAGGACAAGAAGACAGAACTGAGTTTACTATCTGCTCGTTTTTGTCATAGAATCAAGTGTGTTCTCTTGCTTTGACCCGCACGCTCACCTTGAGCTACAGTTCCAATGTCTGTCATCCACCACACATATGGTTGGTTGGAGGGAGCTATTGCGTTACAGTTCCAATGTCTGTCATCCACCGCACATATGGTTGGTTGGAGGGAGCTATTGCATTACAGTTCCAATGTCTGTCATCCACCGCACGTATGGTTGGTTGGAGGGGAGCTATTGCATTACAGTTCCAATGTCTGTCATCCACCACACATATGGTTGGTTGGAGGAGCTATTGCGTTACAGTTCCAATGTCTGTCATCCACCACACATATGGTTGGTTGGAGGGAGCTATTGCGTTACAGTTCCAATGTCTGTCATCCACCGCACATATGGTTGGTTGGAGGGAGCTATTGCATTACAGTTCCAATGTCTGTCATCCACCGCACGTATGGTTGGTTGGAGGGAGCTATTGCATTACAGTTCCAATGTCTGTCATCCACCGCACGTATGGTTGGTTGGAGGGTGCTATTGCGCTACATTTCCAATGTCTGTCATCCACCGCACGTATGGTTGGTTGGAGGGTGCTGTTGCGCTACATTTCCAATGTCTGTCATCCACTTCCAGACACAGTTTTGTTTTAGCTCCTTGCATTTGTTTCTATTATGTCATAGGTCATTTCATGCATCCTTCAGACTCTTAATCTGTTGGTGTTTTTACAAATCTTTTTTGCCCTAGTCAATTGGGAATCATAACTGAGCATTTCTTATGTCTGCTTTTCGTTAATATGTAGTCATCATTCTTTTGTTTTGAGCTGTTGTGACTGATCCCAGTCCATGTCAATGTTAAACATCTGATCTGGTCCTTACTGTAGACTATATTATACATCAGCCTCACTACTTCCAGTTGATGGGTCCTCCCGGTAGGTCCTACTTCTTTCCTTTCACTTCATCTGTCATCTTGCTGTTTCCTCTTAACTCATCCTGAGATCACCACATATGGTGACAGGGTGAGTTTCAATGAAACAAGAAACAAAAATGTCCAGCCCAGCTTTCGTTCTCCTTTTCTCAATCTCAAATCTCTTTGTCACAATTTAGATTTCTTCCACAAACACTAATATGCATGCCAAAGCCACTTCATTCAGGGTTCTAACTATCTGAAGTTAGTCCCGTGGTGCATCCTCATGTGCTATAGAAAAGTATTGCATATGCTTCTTTAATACAAATATAATATAATTACATATGCCTACTTCATATTTTGTTCAACAAAATTTCGCATTGCTCTTTCTTGTACTGGTGCCTTTCCTAAATCAAACTTTGAATTCTCATTCTGTTTCAGTCTTGGTCCTTTAGATAATACTAATTAATACCAGTCCCGTATGGTGACATGAGCAAGCTTCAAGTGGAATGCGCTGATGATATCCACTGCCTCCTTATTGATCACTGACAATTAGTTTACCACGATATCTTAATGTGGAACTGCTATCAGAACAGGAGATCCATAGTGGTTCCTATTTCTAAAATATAGTTCTATATTGTTTGAATGAAACGTTATCCTGGGAAACCTAGAGGACGGAGTCATGTTTATAGCACAGTGACTTGAGTGGCGCAATGCATTCACTAAAAGGCAGATCTAAATTATGGTTATAATCTATGAAAGCATTTTATGAAGGAACCAAAGTAAGCAATGCATTCGCTCAAAGGCGGATCTAAAACATATTTGTAATTTATAAATTGTTTTGTAAAAGAACCAAAAGAACTGATTTATGTTTATGATACAATGATGCCTAAATTGCCATCACTACTGCAAAGAAACAACAACATAGAGCTGGTGCTGATACTTCAGTACCCATATATTTATATAATATGTATATATATATATATATGTATATATATATATAACAATGTATAGAATATCATATAATTAAAGGTAGTCCAATATCTTCTTACCATGTCTCTCACCTTTTTACCAAAGCTTGCTTGTATATTCTTACTCTGTTGTTAAAAAATCTGCATTTGTGTCTCTATTTGGGTCTCAGGAAATATTGTTGTCTTGACATTAACACTAAATTTATCCTCTGTGATGTGTCAATTTCATTTGAACTAATTTTGATAATTTTAATATTGAACTTTCCCAGGAGCCCTTTTCTATTTTTTCTTTTTTCTTCAAGGGATGTATTTATATCTTTTTCTTATGATGCTTTTTGCAAATGTTTTTGCAGGTGTTGTTGAACATAATAATATGCTTCCATTAAGCTGTTGATGTCTCTACCTGGGTGATATAATTATAATTCTTATCCATACTGTTGATGTCTCTACCTGGGTGATATAATTATAATTCTTATCCATACTGTTGATGTCTCTACCTGGGTGATATAATTATAATTCTTATCCATACTGTTGATGTCTCTACCTGGGTGATATAATTATAATTCTTATCCATACTGTTGACACACATTTGTGTTTACCAAGTTTCCTGTAAAGTGAAATTTTCTTTTTTATTTAAGTCAAAATATTTATATCTCTTATCTTAACTTCTCTCGGATATTTTTGCTACGATTCATACGTTTTATCCACTGTTACACAAACTTATCTTACCGCTTATATTTATTTATGATTGGCTTGTAAGCAAAAGCAAGCTTCAAGTAATTTATCCCTCATATCAAAAACTAAAGACACTGAACAGCTAATATGACAATCCTTTTCATTTTATTATACGCCTTGGGGTGTTGTGTCCAAGGTTAGTCTGGTATGCATCCCTCGTAGCAAGTTCTAGTAGACCAACTTAACAGTGTTTGCCGTGAATGTAGATTTGGAAAAAGTCCAAAAGAGTTTTAGTTCTATGTGGAAAGAACCCAAGTTGTGTGCAACTTAGTACAAGCGTAGCTGGTTAGCACTAGCTTACTAGCAGTCAGCCAGCCATCGCCTGTCTTGTGCAGCCTTGCAAGACAGACCGCCATGTGTTCTATCAATATGATTGGGTGACACTGTTCACCCCAAAAACCAAAAATAGCAACCAATCAGATGGTTAGAATGCATGACATTTTATTACTGACTACTACTACTACTACTATCCTGATTCAGACTTTAAAAAATCAACAATAAAATGGAGCCAAGTATGTTTTGAAACTTTTTTCTTTTATTTTTTTTATAACTTCATACCAACATA
This sequence comes from Doris montereyensis, assembly GCA_037039925.1. Lineage (NCBI taxonomy): Eukaryota > Metazoa > Mollusca > Gastropoda > Nudibranchia > Dorididae > Doris > Doris montereyensis. Next base: position 165,107 of record JAXRKP010000329.1, on the reverse strand, counting down.
AAACCAACTTATTCTTATGCATCATTAATGATTACTAATACACTTTGTTTTACTAATGATCATAATAAAAATTTTCCTCTATGAATGTCAAGGAGGTTATGCTTGTCAAATGTGTGAACAGTCAAATCAAGCTTATTAATAATTATAAATGCACAAAATTTAGTCTGGGACTGGACAAAAAGACTACAGATCATCAGAATTGAATCATGAATTTCTGTATTGGTTTTTGATTACATCATATGATTATATTATAATAATATTATACTGAAATAAACAAAGTCCAGCTTCATTGGAAAGATCTCATGTTTCTTACCTGTTGATATACATACGTGTGTTTCCCATGTGTAATATAATATATTGTATGTCTTTATATGGCCTTTTATGATTCAATTAGGAATGCCCAGCCACACTTATTTCCCTTCTGACCTTTGCTTCTTTTACAAATAAGTCTGAGGTACAAGAGGTTGTAGGGATAGTTCTACTGTATGAAACGAAAAGCGCTTCATGAGAGAAGCAGAAAAGCTGAGTGAAGAAATGGGTATAAGAAATTTACCCGTGGTTGAGATAGTTACTGTACCCAAAGTACTCCCGTGGGTCGCGCCTTCACTGCCTAGGATCCACGCGATGCTTTTGCAAACGGCACACAAGGGGTTAGATCCCTGAAGCTAAGGATGTTGGCGTTGGAAACGATCGAGCCGTACCCGAGCGATGCAATGAAAGCATACACAGACAGTATTTGTCTGGCATCTGTCCGCACGGGATACGGCGTGCTCATTGAGTACCCAAACGGTGAGCAAGCGCGAGAGGAGGGAAACTGTGGAACGTATCGCTCGTATTACGAAGCCGAAAGAATTGCCCTATATGTGGCTTTAAGTAGGGTAGCTGACTGGCTCGGGAGCTACCGTCCGGAGAACATCCGACCGTGCCCGATGTCCAAAGGAGCTAGTCGTCTTCACTGACGCGAAGTCGGTTCTCAAAGCTCTGGGAACTGGCACATGGCTATGGAGGACCCGCTTCTCGGCCAAGTGGTACGAGTATTGGGGCAACTTGAGACACACTTCGGTCTGGAAGTAACGCTCCCATGGACACCAGGACATTGCAGAATCCCTGGCAACGACACGGCCGACAGATTGGCAAAAACCGGCACCAATCTAGATGAAAAATCAACCGGCCTAACAGGACTTGGTCTGGAAGACGGGTTCACTTACGACGCAGCTAATAGGCTCTGCCGAGAGGCAATGATAGACAGATGGATTGCGGATTGGCTTAATGACACAACTGGCAGAGACGTATTCGAACACATGCCAGGTCCTATGAAAGATGATGCGTAGAGGACCCTGAAAAGGAGGGATCAGGCAACCATTTTTGGGATGCGCACTGGCCACGCACCACTCGGTGCTCATCTGAATAGGATAGACCCAACCCGTGACCCAACCTGTCGTTGGTGCAGTGACCCGCCCGAAAACCCTGATCATGTGCTTGTTAAATGTCCATCGCTGAGAAAGATGAGATCGAGGTGGCTCCCGGAGGAACCCACGCTGGGCAATTGTTTGTACGGCCTTGCGGGGCAGCTACGAAAAAACGGCGTCGTTCTGCCAAACCACCATCTGGGGTGAGAGACAGGATTGACGCCAATATCTGTGACAGAAACTTTAGGCTGCCAAGGGGAGCTCGCAGCTTTCACACGCTTTCGATGATGTGATGTAGGGAAAGTTCTAAATAGGTGTCTTTTTTTGTGGTGGGAATTCAATTTTGTCAGGCTGGCGGCCGGAATTTTGATTTCCAACCACCGAGGGTCTTGTACATGCACACAGGCACATGGGACCTCCTAGATTATCGCCTGTCTCCATTAGGACTAGGTAAAAAGCAAAAGCAATAAGTAAAAGAATGATGTTAGATTTAGAATGTTAGTAATGTCGGTTGTAAGGCAGCTACTGAGTGCACTCTGTCTAAGTGGGTGGTTGGCGGTCCCTGCTGGTAGGTTCTACTTTTTTTTTTTTACTCTTTCACTTCTCTTTCATCTTGCTGTTTTTTCGTCTAAATTCACCCTGAGATCACCACAGTGGTGGACATGATAAATTTACATTAAACAAACAAACAAAAGACTGTCTAATCTGCTGGTAGGTCCTACTCCCTTCCTTTCACTCTTTAATTCATCTTGCTGTGTCCGCTTGATTCATCCTGTAATCATCGCATATGATGGACGTGGTGCATTTTAAGTCGTGTTTGGCTGTTGCGATGCATTTGTTTGTGTTTTAGTTTTGTTATCTTCTTCATGCCCCTGATTGCCTGAAAACTGCACGAATTTGTCCCTACACAATATGTATAGGCTTTCTTTCTTTCTTTATCAGCTCCCATTCTACCTTCCAGTGTATGGGTTTTAGATGCCCGAAATGATCTTTCTCCAGGATGCCCTGTCCTGACAGTTTCTGTTTCCTTCCGTGAAAGTTAAATTTCTTTGCGTTAATGCCTCTTTTATATCTTCTTCCCACTTTCTCCGAGGCCTGCCTTTTGGTCTTTTACCTTGAGTTTTAGCACTGTATACTGATTAAGCTATTCAATTGTCATTCATTCTGTTTACATGCCTGAACCATCTCAGTTGATTCATTTTTATCTTAGTTTCTATGCTATCTGCTTTGGTTTCATCTCTTATTGTTGTGTTTCTGATTTTGTCTCTTTTAGTTTTCCCTACTACTCTTCTTAAATATTTCATTTCAGCTGCACTCTACTCATATTCCTCTACTGTCTAAGGTCCAGGTTTCACTGCCATAGAGGAGAGTAGGACAATAACATGTGTTGTATACTGCAATTTGGGTTTTTGTTGACAATTCTTGTTTACCTACAAATGCCTTTCCTAGATGGTTATATATTGCACTTTTGGATTCTCTGGCTGATTTCTTCTCTTAGTTTTCCCTCTGAGTTAATCATTAATCCTAAGTAATTGTAGCTCTGAACTTGTTCTAAATTCTCCCTGCCTAATTTAATATTTTGTGTTTTAGCTTCCTAGTTACTAATATTGTTTTGGTTTTCTTTGCATTTACTCTCATTCCTCTTTTATTTAATTCATTATTCATTATGTTGATATTGGACTGGAGGTCCCTTTCTGATTTTCCAAACGGAACTAAATCATCAGCAAATGAAAGCATTGATACATTTACTGGTTTGAGCTTCCACATACCTGCATTCATTTTCTTCATTTTTGAGGATGCCTTTGCGACTGAATCCATAAATGTGATAAACAAAAGAGGACTTAGGATACAACCCTGTCTTACTCCTATATCTACATCAAATTCTTCAGATACATTTCCAGCTACTCTCACTGCACATGTTGGTTTATTATAAAATCTTTGAATGGCTTCTATTAAATTTTGCTCTACGTTGTGTTCTTTTAAGGAATGTCATAGTTCGTCCCTCCTCACAGTGTCAAATGCCTTTTCTAAGTCAATAAATCACAGGTGCAAGTCAATGTTTCTCTCAAGGAAGTTTTCTATTATTTGTCTAATTGTAAATATGTGATCTTGTACACTTTTTCCTGGTCTAAATCCACTCTGGTGTTCTTCAATCTGATCCTCTGCTCTTTTCCTTAGTCTCATTTCCAGAATTTTGGCATACACTTTTCCTGGTATGCTAAGTAGTGATATACCTCTATAGTTTGAGCATTCCATAGTTGATCCTTTCTTGTGTATTGGTACTACCGTTCCCTTTTTCCAGTCGTCTGGCACCTGTTTGGACTTCCATGTTATTGGCATATTGCATGTAGTAGTTTGTCTGCCTTTCTCCCTTGGTTCTGGATAAACTTGATCTGCTCCTGGGGCCTTTCCTAATTTCACTTTTCTTATAGCTGTTTGAAGTTCTTCCATTGAGATATCTACATCTTCAGCTGTTCTGGAGCGATTATGTAATTATTGAAAATACTTTCTCCACGTTTCCATGATTTCGCTGTCTCCTTTCGTTATTTCTCCTCTGGCATTCTTCATTTGTCGTATTGGGCAGGCTTTGGTCTTTCTCATGCTCTTCATTGCTCCCCAGAACAGCTTTTGATTTCCCCTGATAGCTTTCTTGATATTTTTGTCCAAACTCTTCCCACTGTTCCTGTTTTGCTTTCCTAACTTCCTCTTTGGCGATAGTTCTTTTACTCACGTAATCTATCCTATCCTCTGGTCTCTTTGTTTGCAAGTATTTCTTCCAGGCATCTTTCTTTTCTTTGATCTTAGTCTTGACATTCTCATTCCGCCATGCTGTCCTTTTCCCATCTCCTTTAATTTGTTTCCTACCACAGACCTCTTCAGTACAACTGAGGAGTGTTTCTTTATATATTTGCCACTTTTCTTCGATTGTGCTTTCCTTCAGATCCATCTGCCTTTCACTGATAGATCTTTTTATTCTGGATTGGTACATCTGTTTTACTATTGGTTTATTTAGTTCTTCTAATTTGAGTTTAGTAGCTTTCTTCTCTTTCCTTTTCTGTTTCTTTTCCTCAATTAATAATCTCATTTTGACTATCTCTAGGTGATGATCACTAAATATTTCAGCTCCTCTGTTTACTCTAGCATCCATTGTACTGTAAAAAAAAAAGGAGCTGCTAACTATTATGTAGTCTATGATTGACTTTTCACATCTGTCTTCATTTACTCTTGTATATTTGTGGATTTCTTTATGAGGAAAAAATGTTAGCTATTCTCATATTATTCTTTAGGCAAAAATCTATTAGTCTCTCTCCATTTGGAGAAGTTATTGTCTCTCCTTCTTTACCTATTACTCCTCCTGATGTTTCTACATTGTTGCCTACTCTAGCGTTTAAATCTCCTAAAAATAGTAATTCCTGTTTAGGTTTGAGATTCTCTGCAGCTATTTGTAAATCATTTTCGAAGAAATCTTTTTCTTCTTTGGTGGCATCTTCGTTTGGTCCATACGCTACTAATAATTTAATTTCTCTTCCTCTTGTTTTAACATTCATTTACCTCTAAGAGCCGTGGGCTTACAAATTTCCAACTTTCTAGTAGCATTTCTTGCCTTTTATGCATTAGGAGGCCTACTCCTGTTCTAGCTTTATCTTTGACATCTTCTCCTGAGAAGATTAAAGTATAATTTGGTCCTACATTTTCTATTCTTTATCCTTTTTCTTTGTTTCTGTAATAGCCAAAATGTCTACGTTGAATGTTTCCATTTCTTCAGCTAATTCAACTCCTTTCCATTTATTGCCCTAACATTCCATGTTCCAAAAATCACAGTCCGTGTTCTTTTCCAGAGTTGTGTTCGGAAGTTCAAGCCGGGTATATCATTGTATATATTACTTTGAATCAGGTTGTTTTGGATAAGCAGGGAATTAGCCCACTGTACCCTAGGTAGATGGTGGGGCTGCCACCTTGAGGCCCCCTACCGGGCCTTGTTATTTTCTGTCAGAGTTAACTCCCTTAGCCTTTAGTCATTGAAGACCAGCCTGCAAGGCAGCAGGTTATTTTCTGTCAGGGTTAACTCCCTTAGCCTTTGGTCAGTCAACACCGGCCTGCAAGGCAGCAGATTGTTTTCTTTCAGGGTTAACTCCCTTAGTCTTTGGTCAGCCAAGACCTGCCTGCAAGGCAGCAGGAGACTCGTGGAGGGCAGGATCATCTACTTACCGTACAGGTGCTTACCTGTCCACTGCCTGGACATATTATATACATGTGAGATATGCATACACACACATACATACATACATACACACACACACACACACACACATACATTCAAACAAGCATGATCTGCAATACATACATCGCTTTTCAACACAGTGAAGAAAAATAATCAGAACGAATGAAATATGGACAGCTTAAACGAATAAAACAGAAATAACATATAATTGAAAACCATGTTTATAGATTGTAAAGTTTATTTGAAATGAGAAAACTAAGCACTACCATTATGACGTAATCAATTCATTTAAACAGGCATCACTCAGCAGGTCCTTTCACCTCAACCATATTTATACCTGTAGCACAACACATCCATCGCACCATGGCTATTTTGGGAAGAGTTACTTCCACCTTTTTTACCTTCTCCTTTCCATCCAAACGTTTGGTCACTATTCCACAAGACAGCCTCCACATAGCACATCATGTATTAACATACTACATGTATATAGAGAACTAGAGTCTTGAATCAGACACAACGGTGGACATCTGAACTACACAACTTGGTTTACACTTCAATATTTTGATTTGATTTCATTTACCCACATCCACAACTGAGGTGATCTCGGGGGTTTTGGTAGGATTTTTAATTTTGCCTGGACTGCCGTGTAAACAGCCATGGGATCTTTAACGTGCACATAATATTGTGATCTGCACACGGGACCTCCTTTTTATCGTCCGTCTCCGATGGGACTAGGTGTCGATCCACCTACCTGGACCATGAGGGAAGATTTTGTTCGAAAAATTGATTGAGAAAATTGTTCAACCGTTGGTGGGGCTCGAACCCACTACCTTTTGGTTGAGAGACCGACACCTTGCCTGTGGAATACCGAGCTCCCCGACACCCCAATAACAAATTTCTACCTGATAAGTTTGTTGAATAAGAAACTGATTGTCTTTCGGGTTGATTGATTTGTTAGTCTTTGAGAATGACAGTTTAACGATTTGGGAAATGGGACGGCCACTTGCGACTGTGAGTGCGGGGTAAAACTTTTGGAGACTAGCAATCACTTGAGTCACGCACATACTTTGCATTACCACAAACTTACTACACACATGACATAGTGGATAGTAAGAAATATGTACAACGCAAAAAAGATCTAACTAAATAAATAACTTGTTAACATTTTTCCAAATCACACGAAGAACGTTCATGTGGATTTGTAATGAATGAATGAATGAATATTAATTACGAGAAAGTACATGTAATTAAAGTTTTGATTCGATGCACATTATACGAAACAATGCAATTCACATTAAGTTGTCGTCAGTCTTATCATTATAATATCATGTTAATTTTTGACATCTCAATTGTGAATACACTGCAATAAGATAAGCATGAAGGTCTTCTTTACAGAAAAGGCTATATATGACTAACATACATTTGGATAGATACATACATACATACATAAATAGATGGAAAGATATATAGACAGATAAATAGATGGATATATAGATAGACAGAGGCAGACCTATGAATAAACAGATATATACAGACGTATATTGTCATATAGATATTCCATGAATCGTGTGCAAACCTCTGAAGCGCATTCCATGTCATGAAGGGCTAGAAGTAAATTCCAATACACTAGCGATCAGGACATAACTTTCTGGTACATGTTGGTTGTTTTGTTTTGTTTCCGTTATTTTAATTCAGTCTTGTTTTAAATTATTCATACAAACTCCATTAGTTATAAACAATAGCATGTCGTTTGCATCAAATGGTGTAGCAAAATGTGACAGTTTATGATGACAATATTGTGTTTCTCACATCGAGTCCATGAAAAGTGAGCAGAGAGGTTTGTCCTGCTCGTTGTTGAAGACAAGTTCTATTCAAGCCTTTAGTTGTGAATGGTGAATGCAAAACATGATGGCGTAATGACATTGAAAACATGCTTTTTAAACATGTACACATAATTATATATATATATATATATATATTTGTGCACAATATGTAAGAATCTTGATACATATGTCATTGTGACTAATATAATAATAATTATATAAGTTGGATCCATAAATAACCATTTCATGTTGTTCAAAACGCTTTAAAACGCATGTTTAGTTGCCATTTACTTGTTTACTTTCGTTTTGACGATGACCTTGACTAGCAACGGATTGCTGCATGTAACATGTAATAATATTGTCTGTAATAGAACCGTGTAGCCTAAGCAGACAACGAAAATAAGGACGATTGAGCCTAGAAATACTTCCTGGCTAGAAGACATAATAAACCAATCTAAGCCTAGAGATGAATGAATTTTCTCTTGTTATTCGGGTTGGGTTTTTTTAAGAAAGAGGAAACCATTCAGAGCTTTCAGTTTATTTGGTTTTGTTTTGTTTCGTTGTTGTTGTTTTTATTACATGTACTCGTATTATAAATTGCAAAGAACACAATATTTACTTTTTGTACAACTGCCAAGCTTGTCGCTAGTGTTATAAATATTAGATTTATGGGTCTATAGATTTGTGTTTTCCTCGTTTTGTGAACTATGTCTTTTACACAAAGTCTTGTTTAATCAAGCTATGAATTTCATAAAAGATCATTTTGTATGTACTGTTAATTACCGTTACACAGTCATGTCAAACGAAGTCACAACAGTGTCAGTCGCTGATCATTTTCTTTTTTTTTGGTTTCAGTTAGACTTTTTTTGCACTATCAATTCACACATTTTGACGATGTATTTGCCGTTTTCGTCACTGAAAACGTCTTTGACATCTTCTCTCTCGTCGAATTTGGCATCACACATATACTCTTTTGGGCAGTTGCATAGAAATTTCATCTGAAATGGATGAAAGTAGGCAGTGAATGCAAATAATGTTTAGTTTTCTTTCTGAATGACAAAATATACAATAAATGTGTATCATTTTCTATGGCTTGTCCTTGTCATTCTTACTACAATGTACGATAACTACAGATAATGATAACAACTTTTTTTATCGAAACAAGGAAAATAATAAGTAATATTATCCGATCCTTCTTATTGTTTTTAGTATTACTATATTAATATTATTATCATTAATATCAATAGTTGTAGAGGAAGTAGTAGTAATAGCAGTAGTAGCAGCAGCAGCAGTAGTAGTAGTAGTAGTAGTAGTAGTAGTAGTAGTAGTAGTAGTAGTAGTAGTAGTAGTAGTAGTAGTAGTAGCAGCAGCAGCAGTAGTAGTAGTAGTAGTAATAGTAGTAGTAGTAGTAGTAGTAGTAGTAGTAGTAGTAGTAGTAGTAGGAGTAGTAGTAGTAGTAGCAGCAGCAGCACTAGCAGCAGTAGTAGTAGTAGTAGTAGTAGTAGTAGCAGCAAGTAGTAGTAGTAGCTAGTAGTAGCAGTAGTAGTAGCAGCAGAAGCAGTAGTAGTAGTAGAAGTAGTAGTAGTAGTAGTAGTAGTAGTAGTAGCATCAGTATTAGTAGTAGTACTAGCAGTAGTAGTAGCAGTAGTAGTAGTAGTAGTAGCACTAGTAGCAGCAACAACAGTAGTGGTAGTAGTAGAAGTAGTAGCAGTAGTAGTAGTAGTAATAGTAGTAGCGGTAGTAATAATAATATAAGTAGTAGTATTCATCTTATTAGTATCATCATCATCATTATTATCATTATATAAATGGATGTAGTAGATCGACTCTCACCTCATTAACCATGTCTGACTTCCGGTAAGGGTCGATGTAAATCTTTGCACACACACCAGCGTCAGCAACGGGGCTGTTTGGAGGTTGGCATTCAGGCTGAAATAGAGAAGTAAAGATTAAAAAAGAAGATATATAGTCCATATCTCCACACAAGTGCAGGCTCACTGACTGTGTATACCCCCCCAGCAGGCTATTTCATTCAAAGGCCTTCTTAACTCCATGGGAAGCATACCGTACAGCAGCCTGTTAGGCTTTTTGTTAGTAATAATAATATAACGTTTATTTATATAGTGGCTTATACCAAAGTCTCAAGGGGCTTTACAATCGCACATACCACAATCACTCTAAATAACGTTCACAGTGTCATAGATATTAGTGATCTTCATCAACATCATAATATTGTGGCTTGCGCTATCCAGCACGTTGCCGACCATCCTCTCCATGTTGTTTTGTCTTCAGCGCTTCTTGTAAAATCCGACTTGGTGGTGATATCGGATGTGTTTTATCTTAACGCCGTTACGTATATGGTGCATTATTGACCGCCACGAGCTCTTGTCCCTTCTATGAATCCAGATGTTGCCAGTTTTCTAGTCCATTTTGTCTCCACACATGGCCAAATAATCTCATTTGCCTTTTCTTTTATAAGTTCTAGTAAAATAAATCTTTATAAAGTATTAATCATACATATATATTTATATATATATATTTATATATATATATATATATATATATATATATATATATATATATATATATATATATATATATATATATATATATATATATATATATTCTATATCGTGTAAGAGGCTATATAGGTAATTTGACCTTTACATTCCTCATACATCTTCTTAATACAATCGTGGAGTTTTAAAGTGATTGAACCACCATAGGAATCAATCAGAACAATACTCATTCATCATCATACAAATATTTTAAATTATAGAGCTCCATATCAATGACATTTTTTAAAAGAATTGATACTTTTTGAATTTTTTGTTTTGAACTGTAAATTATTCCATGTTTTGACTGCTCTTATAACATCATATCATGTCATATCATATCATATCATATCATATCATAATATTATATCATATCATATCATATTATATCATATCATATCATATATAATATAAGCTTTTCCTTTCAGGTTTACAGACCTTTAAAAGGGGGGGGGGGATCCTGAGAAACAATATGAGAGATTCAGGATGCTGGTTTGAATTTTCGATGTGCCAAATTATAAACCTCTAAACTGAAAACTGGAGGGCTACTAAGTTGTGAAGATTGCCAAAATTGAACTTGTTGTTCAACAACAAAAACCAAGATGGCGGCTATTTCCTGGCAACGAGCTTTTCAAAATGACTTTCACAATCTGTTTCCCCTAATTTTGCCATGCTGAACTCATTGATGAAACTTACAATTGTGTATCTCTTCAAACTAAAAAAATCCCCCCACCTTAAATGCCATGTGTGATAAAATAAATGTTAACTTATCTGAGAAAAATACGGAATAAGTCCCAAGCTAATCATCATACAAAAAAATCGTAAACCCATCAACTCCTTTTCTTGTATTTCTACTCCTGGTCTCTCCCTCATGTTTGCTTATGGCACTGTCCAACTATGTGAAATGGTCGACATCTTTTAACTGTATTCCATCAAGTGTGATGTTGCTGTTATCTAAGTTGTTAATTCTGAGAACTTTACAAATTCACAAAACTACGGTTTCGCTACAACGCTTGATAGTAAATAGAGTTATCTACCCATTCGTCAATGAATGATGTGTCACCATAAGCATCAATGTCTCCACGTACATGTTTTAAAAATTAAAACAACTCTCTCTCTATCTTTATCCTTGTTACTCTTATATCCGAGTTAGAAAATCACTCCGACAGAGCGAGCGTAATTCCAGTTCCAGAAATGCAACTGCAGATTGTCTTTCAAAGTTCTCTAATCGTATTTCTTAGCGCACTGATTTTGCTCCGCCGAGAGTCATCTTGTATTATTTGTATCAATATCGTTTTTTCTAGATATTACCAATGACGAAGTTGGTCTGAGTTTCTTTAAAGACAATGTTTGGCATTGCCTCTGATCTCCATTGGCATAGAGGTGAAGATTTTATGACCTTTTCCCCAGCTTGTGGATTAAATCTTATATCTATACACATCTTGTTATTATTTGATTCTATGTATATGAGCAACAACAACAGCAGCAGCAGCAGCGCAACCACCACCACCAACAAAAACAACAGCAACAACATATTTAACTACCTTTACAACGGTAGAAATACTGCCACATGCCACTCTCCTGTTTCCACCCCATCAGTTTGAAACTGTCGGCTTTGGAGCACGTGCACCTAGGGAGCTCACGTGGGGTGCCAGCTCTTGATGTCCGTCTCTACCACAGCCGCCAGCTCGTTTTCCTCTTTGTTCTGGGTTTGTCTTTGTCCAGTGTCCTTGTCGCATTCATGCTCCATGGTGAACACTTCTGAACAGAATCGATACTGAACGTACCAATGGGCTGTTCGATGGGACAGTAAGACGAGTACAATTTTAAGTACGGTGCATGAAATCGACTCTCGAAAGCGGCATAAAATGGAGTTCTAAGATAATAATTAAGAGTTAATATAATATTCATCTTTATTATTCAATGTTGTCTCTTATTCTTGTTGGGTTGACAATGATAGTGATGATGATAGTGATAATGGTGGTGGCCGTCGTGGTGGCGGTTGTGATGATGATGATGATGATGATGATGATGATAATGATGGTGATGATAATGATGGTGGTGATGGTGATAAGGAGGAAGAAGGGAAGAATGATGATAGTGATGACGACGAGGATGACAACGATGGCGAAAAAGTTGAAGATAAATAGATAGATAGATAGATAGATAGACAGACAGCTAGACAGGTAGACAGACAGACAAACAGATAGACATAAAGATAGACAGATAGATAACTAGATAGATATATAGACACAGATAGACAGGTAGACAGACAAACAGATAGATAGATAGATAGATAGATAGATAGATAGACAGACATATAGATATATATATAGATAAATAGATAGATAGATAGATAGATAGATAGATAGATAGATAGATAGATAAATAGATAGATAGATAGCAAGAGAGTTAAGTAGGTAGGTATGTTGATCGATTGTCGATTACTCTTTGCGTGTCATCAGCTTACCTCTCTCGTAGTGTTGCCAGGTCAAAGTTCTCTCGTCAGCTTCCGTCCACTCAGATGGGCATTTCTTCGATTCGCCTTCGTCCTTGGCGTTGTCCTCCTCGCTACACTTGCACAGCAAACCTGCATGA
>JAXRKP010000329.1:92500-142500 GCA_037039925.1 Doris montereyensis | reverse complement strand
TCCACCCCCATCCCCCCTGGTCCCATCGGAGACAGACGATAAAAAGGAGGTCCCGTGTGCAGATCACAAATCTATGTGCACGTTAAAGATCCCTTTGCTGTTTACAGGGCAGTCCGGGCAAAATTTAAAATCCTATAAAAAAAAACCCGAGATCACTTTAGTCGTGGATGTGGGTACATCAAATCAAATCAAAGATAGCTCAATTCAGGAATGTCTCGGCGCATTGTTTCCTCGTTTACTATGATGATAGATCACAGCATGAGGAGTGTTAAAGTGGATCGGTTTCGTTTTGGTTTAAGTCTGACCAAGACCAATATCATGTTAGCACACTGACGTTATGTCATGAATGATGTTCACTTCTGAATATCAAAAATGAAAACGACAATAGATGACATCGTCACCAATAAAGACAGAACAAACACGTGACGTTTCGGGTATAACCCTTCGCCAGACAACAAACGAGAGAAAAAGGGCACATGTTTGTCCTGTCTTAATTGATGAAGTTTTTCACTTTCGACTTCACTCGACTGTGGCTCATTTGTATTCTGAATATCAACAAGTTGGGATGTATTTTCATCCTCAGAAAAAAAAAGTAAAAACAGATAAAAATAAGCATGATCTAAGTCAGTGCAGATAGCGGAAATGGTTCTTAATAGGAGACCCACTGTATAAGCAAAAACAAAACAATTTTCACAACACCATTTTCGACCTGTCAAACTTTACAAAGACATACAGAAAACTAGGTAAGCTTATTTTTTTTAATTTTTTACTGTTGTGTCACCGACTTTATTTGCATCTGTTCTTTGTTCCAACGGATATTATTTGTCAAAGCCGGAAGTTGACGTTAAAATAATGAATCATAGAAAAGGCCTGACGGAAGTTAAATAGATCGTGTAACCACGAAAGGCTTTTAGATAAGACCCTCCATCAATTCAACAAGCTATTATATAAATACGCCGGAAGGTGAAAGGGAACTGATCAAGAAAGAAAGAAAGAAAGAGAAGAGAAATCAAGGGCGGACGAGGGCATAGCCAAAAACACTACGAAAATTATTCTTTCTAAATTATTAGATATTTTCGTCGATTAGATGTCACCTTAAGAAAATGTGCCGACAATTTTTTCAATCGTGTTGAAAATTAAAAACTAAAAAACGGACAAGTTTGAATTTGTCTCTATTCATGTTCAATCGACTGTAGGCTGACATCAACGGATAGATCAGTAACTATAACATTGATTGTCATTGTTACTGGTAGGGATGATGTGACGTCACGCTTAGGACACAAAGTAGTAGAAGCGGTCGACTTATACATTTAAAATCCAGCACTGAGAGATATTTTAGATCTTTTCTTCCAAGTGCCATACGAAAGTTTGACCATACCTAACTTTGAAAACATGACCTTTTACTTACAATGTTTAAGAAATGGAAATAGATGGATGGTGAATAAATGATTTACGATAAGTTGATGAATGTGTATGAAGCTAAGCTGATTTGTCTATAATTATTTTGTATGTATTTTGTTTCACCGCACTATCTATTTACTCACCTTTGCATCTTTATATTTCTTCTAAAATCTACACATTTAATGATTAACCTAAGTTATATTTTTTTAATGTATTCCTTCATTTTTCAAACGGAAAATGTGATAACACAACTATAATTTCCGTTTTTAAAGGAATAATAAAGATGATTGAATTGAATTGAATTGAAGTGTTATCTTTGTGTGATGGACCCATTAATTCTAGAGTATTCGTTTAAAACGCTGGGATCGGTTTATCTTTGTATGCACAATTTGAAGTCAGCCTTTGTTTGGGCTTGGATAGGATTTTAAACATTTGCACAGACAGCTCGACTAACCGTCAAGCGAATCAAAACATTCATCAGAGCCTCAGATTATTTCTTTGCTAATCTCTGACAGGACTTTGTGTTGACTCTAGACTAAATCACGTGCGTGAACATACGAAATGATATGGCATTTTTGTCATCGAATAAAGAATCCAGGTAAATGGGTGTGTGCCTGACCTTGCAAGATACATGGCCAACTGGATTCGAACCTTAAACATCTAGCTTACAGGCCAATACCATGATTACTTAATTAATAGAAAAATGCTGTCTACGAGGAAGTGGTGATATCAATGGCCGAAACCATCCTTCAGGACAATCCCCAACCCGGCCCTTCCCCATTCCTCTCCCACCCCAAAAACAAAACAAAAACAAATAAAAATACTTCTTTGTGATTGAAGTGACGAAGAACTTGAAATGATACAAAACACACGTCATAATAAAAAAATTACAAGATGAAATTCTTAACGAGCTGCTAGATCTGTATGTCATTGTACACATAATATCAATAAAGTGTCTTTTATTATACATATATGTATATATAAACGACATCCATCCATAGTTATATCAGTAACTAGTAAGCTTTATGTTGCAGTGTCATATCGATCCGGTTCGGGCTTTTCCATTCAAACCTCATTTTGAGACCAAGAGCATTATCCCCTTTGATCTCTGTGACTTTTCAAGCAAACAAAACGATCAAAACCGATTGAATTGTCGCTCAGGACTGACATCGAGGATTTCGAAATCGAAATTATGAAAAACGGAAAATTTCCACAAGATCGATACATTAGGAAACCTTCGGACACAAATCTGTCTTCGAAGAGGCATTGGCAATTAATCGAACCCTTTGATATATTTTTTTTTTATCGATTAGCATACTGTAACTCTGTACCGTTGGTGGAACACTGTATCACTCACTATTTTAGATTACTATCTTAGATCTGAGATTGTGTTGTATTTTATGCTGATTAACATTAATTGATAATATTGATGTCAAGTATGCGATCTATTTTGACGACAAGTCTTCAGAAGTCAGTTCAACGCTTAGCGTGTTTATTTCCATTATTCTAAATCGCCATAGTGCACATTATCAAGCTATTGTGCTCAAGCACAACGAACGCATTACAAAAAAAGGGTATATATTTTACAACATCAAGTATTGATATGCAGTATTTTGTTTTATGAAATGAAATCGCTTCAAACCTGTTGAACACATGAAGACTGAAAAGAGGTTATAAATCCTTGGTGATGTTATGCCAGCAGAAGCTTCCTGAGATACGCAGACGATCTGGGACCAGGACCAGCCAAACTAAACAGACCGCAAGAGTCCAACGAAAGCTCACGGACAAACACGCGCAATGGTGCCACATCCTACAGCGAGCTTTTAACACGACGGGAAGGGTGGTGGTAGGGAGCAGCCCTGCGCACTGAAAGGGACGGGAGCCACTTTATTGATTCCTTACGTGGCGCCACAACAGGCAAAGCCATCAGTGATGGTCATGGAGTTATTGTCATCTCTAAAGTGTGTAGCCACTCATGGGTAGGGCATTCAACAGATAAGACAATTTTCAGTTAATTGTAATCCATTCTCTCTCTCTCTCTCTCTCTCTCTCTCTCTCTCTCTCTCTCTCTCTCTCTCTCTCTCTCTCTCTCTCTCTCTCTCTCTCTCTCTCTCTCTCTCTCTCTCTCTCTCTCTCTCTCTCTCTCTCTCTCTCTGTCTCGGTCTCTGTCTGTTTCTGTCTGTCTGTCTGTCTGTCTGTCTGTCTGTCTGTCTCTCTTTTCTCTCTGTCTGTCTGTCTCTCTCTCTCTCTCTCTCTCTCTCTCTCTCTCTCTCTCTCTCTCTCTCTCTCTCTCTCTCTCTCTCTCTCTCTCTCTCTCTCTCTCTCTCTCTCTCTCTCTCTGCCCCTCAATCACCTTCTTGCCCAATCACCAGCTTCAATTCTCTACAAGCATCAGATATTTCTCAAGATACCATTTTCTTTCTGTCACTTTTCTCTCCATCTACATTTCCCATTTATCGTCAATTATCGTTTCCCTTGAGAAATGAAACGGTTCACTGCTTAACAGGCTACAGTCGGTCCATCCATTACATCTTGTGCATATTTAATCATGGCTGTAAAAAAAGGTTGTCTTCTTTGAAACAGACTTACCGTACATCGATATCATGCAGCGCTCATGTCTATCTGTTTGCCTGTCTGTCCGTCTGTCTGTCTGTCTGTCTGTCTGTTTGTTTGTCTGTCTGTCTGTTTCTCTCTCTCTCTCTCTCTCTCTCTCTCTCTCTCTCTCTCTCTCTCTCTCTCTCTCTCTCTCTCTCTCTCTCTCTCTCTCTCTCTCTCTCTCTCTCTCTCTCTCTCTCTCTCTCTCTCTCTCTCTCTCTCTCTCTCTCTCTCTCTCTCTCTCTATATCTCTCTCTCTCTCTCTCTCTCTCTCTCTCTCTCTCTCTCTAACATACATACACAGACTATACACAACCCCCCCCTTTGTCATCCAGTACACCCCCGCCTATAATCATAGATATATATATATCTTTCTGTATGTCTAATGTGATATAATGTGCACCTGTTAACATACACGCATGGTATGTATGAGTGCATTGTGTTTATCTGCCTGTCTATCTTTCTCTCCTCTATCTACACATTTCTATATCTGTCTTTTTTATATACATATCAATCTCTCAGTCTATCTAGCTAGCTATCTAGCTTTCTTTTTAGCTCTGTTGCTTCCGCACTCAGCCCACTCGTCTCTCTCTCTCTCTCTCTCTCTCTCTCTCTCTCTCTCTCTCTCTCTCTCTCTCTCTCTGTTCACTGTTCACTCCTTCATCAAGCATGAACCTAGCGGGCATCCCATAATGCATCGGGTGTCATCTCACTACCACGTGACCTCTGGAAGCATGAGTCCCCCCCCCCCCCCCAACGCGCACCAGTAAGTCCACATTTTGGCGGAAATGAGTTAAAGCACTAGCTTATAGTTTGAATCAGGGCGCATCGAATGGTCAGGGTCTCGCTTCCACATCTTCATAAATAAAGCCGTAGAAGCGTTTACAAAACACCGTATACCCAGTCAGACAGCGATATGCTGATTCATTTGATTAAAAAAGACTGCAAGGGACAAACAATCTGGATATACGGTCTTCTTGAAGAAACTGCTCTGGGGTGTTTTTTACAAAGACCATCAGTTCACGTTTTTTTTTTGAACTCCAGGGCTAACGAGCCGTTTTATTCACTTGAGTGATTTCGCCCGTCCTTTGTTTCATCGTCTTAGCAAAACGTGTCAAATTAAAAGCTTACGTCCGTCTGGTGGACTCTTCTGATTGTGAAGGAAGGCGTAAACAGGAAGACGAGGTTGAAGACATGGCAACCGTTGGACTTTCATAATGCTACCGGAAGAGCACACTTATATGACTCTTTGCTGGTCTAGATATATGGAGGTGTTTTTTTTTAACCCGTAAGTCCACATTTTGGCGAAAATGAGTTATAACCACCAGCATATAGTTTGAATTAAGAAACATCGAATAATCTGGGTTTTGCTTCCATATCTTCATAGTCGTTCCTCAACAGCAGAGTTTTGCCTCACAAAATCAATCAATTTATCAAGAGCATTTGGTACGAAATGTTGTGGCATTTAGCGGGCAGCTAGTCAAAAACACGATTGCAGAAAGTCGTGCTTCTTGGGAAATCCCTAGGGAATTCCTATTTTCAGTTTTCCGCATACAGTGGCTCAATCGTTCAAATAATATGCATCTTACGTTTCAAGCAAGGCTTTTGGATTTTGTCTGAACAATCCTCTGAAATGACGCGGAATCTTCAGCGTGCACAATATGATCACTTGACCACATGACATAAACAGAACTTTTATGTTTCAGTCTGCCAGATAAGATTAAGACTGACTGAGGTCTATATTTATTTTAAGGAGTCGTTGAAACGAACTTTCCAACAATTTTCTTCAGGTTAGTATGCGTGATTTTCTGCCCGCTGTGCCTTCTGGTGGCTGGTTTTCGTGAGGTGCTTTCCAAATTATACCTTCGTGCATTTTCTCTGTTAGGTCAACTATTTTCTTTGATGCTTCATAGTGTCGCGTGATCTTCCAGAGAGAGGCTCAGTCTGTGCTGTTAGACGCTTTTCTTGTTGTTGTAATCTCTGGAATTGGTCAGAAGAGGCAAGTTCCATTCGTGGGGTCGCTCAGTTATTATTCTTGGACTGGCGATTTTGGTCTGTGCATGGTCGAGTTCCTCCTAGATCGACTGTGTCTTGGATTTGATTCAGCGGCGTGCCGTTAAACACCTAGCTGGATGTATATGTAGATAGAAGTGTTTTTAGTCTGTAGTCGTTGTAATTTGCCGTTAAACACCTTGCTGATAGGAGTGTTTTTGGTCTGTAGTCGTTGTAATTTGCCGTTAAACACCTTGCTGATAGGAGTGTTTTTGGTCTGTAGTCGTTATAATTTGCCGCTAAACACCTTGCTGGATGTATATGTAGATAGGAGTGTTTTTGGTCTGTAGTCGTTGTAATTTGCCGTTAAACACCTTGCTGGATGTATATGCAGATAGGGGTGTTTTTGGTCTGTAGTCGTTGTAATTTGCCGCTAAACACCTTGCTGATAGGAGTGTTTTTGGTCTGTAGTCGTTGTAATTTGCCGTTAAACACCTTGCTGGATGTATGCAGATATGAGTGTTTTTGGTCTGTAGTCGTTGTAATTTGCCGTTAAACACCTTGCTGGATGTATATGCAGATAGGAGTGTTTTTGGTCTGTAGTCGTTGTAATTTGCCGTTAAACACCTTGCTGGATGTATATGCAGATAGGGGTGTTTTTGGTCTGTAGTCGTTGTAATTTGCCGTTAAACACCTTGCTGGATGTATATGCAGATAGGAGTGTTTTTTTGGTCTGTAGTCTTTGTAATTTGCCGTTAAACACCTTGCTGGATGTATATGCAGATAGGAGTGTTTTAGTCTGTAGTCGCTGTAATTTCCGAGATCTCCTTCTATGGTAGTTTCACTATGTCGCCTTCATTCCACTCTTTGGGGTGTCGTTCCTCCTCCAAGACCTTGGTAAATACAAAATGTCTATAGTGCATGTACTGTTGTGATAGTATCTGCCTTCAGAATACCATTTGGCCCTGTTGCTTTGTAAGAGTTAAGTTGTTTTATGGCCTTGGCCACTTCCTCTTTGTATTGTGTGTATTTATTTCTATTGTGAGCATATATATACGAGTATTCATTTTCATGATAAGTAGTTGTTTTTTTGTTGTTGTTGGTTTTTTGTCTTTGGGTTTTTTAAAATTTCATTTGTTTAAATTCACATTTTATTCACAACATATAACAATGCTCACATTTCATTAACATATCGTGTGAAGACATCATTTCAGCCAGTCAAGTATTTATGGTGAACATGAATATAATAATTCTTCAAACATTATGAATGTATCGCTTTATCAATGTCAACTTGCTTTGAATGAATACATTCACAACTATACACATTAAGGGCAAACGGAAAAGGACATCCATTAGGAGGAATCAGTAATCAAACCACGGGGGCTGGTTTTTTTGGGTTTTTTTTTGGGGGTGGGTTTTTTTACCGGGGGGGTCAGAACCCTACCAATTTTACCTTCTTCACCACCACTTAAAGATATTCCATCAGGAGCACCGATTTCTTTGTATACTGTTGATGCCAAGGGTTAATAGTTTGGGGAAACATTTGAAAAGACTTCGTTCCGATCGACTGTATAGTCTTTCTTTCCATCTGTTTGAACATTTCCGATGTGACCAGGAATAAGATTCAAGTGATCTCGTATTATGATTGTGGAAGATTTCATGCCATGAAAATGTCAAGAAAGAAAAAAAATACATAGCTAGATGCCAAGAGAGAAATGAACCTCGTAAGCTCTACTTTGGAGACAAACACCATCCCTAAGGGCCACAATTGCTTGCACCGAGCTTAGAAGTGTAATGAGCTGGACGCTAGGCGCCTAGGGATAGAAGACTTTGTTAACAGGATGCATGTGAGCACTGAACACTAGGCGGCGCTCGTCGTTATTGATTGCAAGTCAGATTTCTCCTGGGATTCCAATGCGAGTTTTTCAAGGCATGACGTGTTATTTCAGCGTTGAGAATCTAGATCTAGATTCAAGATTTCAAATTCAATGAAAGGAGTTTTGGAGAGGGGGAGGGGGTTAAATAATTAACTAGAAGATAACTAGCAGATTTGTGGAGATTGATAATAAGTTTATAGTCTATTGTTATGAATAACTAAATGATTTTAAAGCTCTGCCCTCTGCGTTTTCTAATCTTCAGGCTACGTGTTTGGAACTGCCTTTTGGTCAATTAAAAAGGTTTCTGAGGATCTTGCGACAGATGTGTCTCATGTTATCTTGCGACAGATGTGTCTCATGTTGTTATCTTGCGACAAATGTGACTCTTGTTATTTATGAATAATTTATCCACTAGGCCTACACAATACTGTCGGTGAAGTATTGATGTTCATTGTCCCTTTCCTAAATTAATACTTAAGATGTCATTGAAATTATGTGATTGATAAAGTCACTTACATCTAGTCATGTGTGAAAATGGACATTGTTAGAGACACACTATATATTATGTAACAATCTCTCACTGACAAAGGCTGAAATTGGTATCGAAACTAATTATATTTTCCATAATTTCAAAGGCATCTATTGATAAAAAGAGAAGAAGAAAAAAGGACCACGTTTCTGACGGCAAAAAAAAATGATAAGTCCAAATTATTGCTTATTTTTGTTCAAAATGTCAACAACTTGCGTTGCCAAATAAAATCTGAATGCTTGGCTCAACTTTGTACAGGCTGGCGCGAGGTTGGTTGTTTTTTGTTTTTGTTTCTCTTTGTTGTTGTTGTTTAATTATTTTTTTATATTAGATTCGCATTTTATCTCCACGTGAAACGGTTGTCGTCTATTTATGCCTTATTTGGCGGGCAAGTTTCTATTTCGATTGAAGTTGGCACATTGTACAATAATATCAAAGTTTAGAATGACTGAAGGTTACCGCTTGCTCACCGGATTAATTTAGTGACAGACTGACCTTCGACTATGGAGTGCTTTTGTGAGATTGAAGTTTTAGTATAAACCCTGCAACATCTCTCCTTTACTCCTTTCCTCAACCAAAACTCTACGTCCACTCAGATTCTGCCTGAAGTTTGCCCTTTTTTATTTAAAAAAATTCCCTACCATTTCTGTCACGAATAGTTTAGGCCTACTGGTATATCAATTTGCCCAGACTAATATTGATATCGTATCAACCATTTTGATTGAATATCATGGGATGCACGAGCGTAAAATTAACGTTGCTGCTTGAGAATAAACAATACAGTTATCTCCCCATGCAGCATTGGCCACTTTGATCATTCGTTTGTCTGTTTGTCCCTATGGACGTACGGCTTGACGCACACATGACATACAGCTCGAGCGGTGATCTGAGTTTGAACTTTGCTTTGGCATCTCTTTGAACTGTCTAGAGATCACGCACTTGATTGGTTCACGGAACTACACAGACATAATCTGCAAGTTTGCTCTAGGGTTTTTGTTTGTTTGTGGTGTTGTCTATGTGTTGCTGTTCGTTTTGATACTTTGTTTTGTTTTGTCAGGGCTTTTTGGGTTTTAAGTTTTTATTGAATTTTCTATAGTTTTACAACACCATGAATAGAAAACATAGTGATAACAGTTAGCATCATTCAAAAATAGAAAATGAAAGAAGAAAATTTCAAACCAGAGAACATAATACCGCATCAATTAAAAGAAAAGACTAACAGCAACCAACCAAAACAAAACAAACAGTGATTACAAACATGAAGTCAAACAAAAACAAAACTAACAAAAGCCACAACACAAATATCACAATTAACGTACAAAAGCATAAATTAATGTACAAAACCATACAATCCATTTACAAAAGCATACAATTTATGTACAAACGCATACAATTTATGTACAAACGCATACAATTTATTACAAAAGCAGAAGTTACATACAAAAGCAAACAATTTATGTACAAACGCATACAATTTATGTACAAACGCATACAATTTATGTACAAACGCATACAATTTATGTACAAACGCATACAATGTATGTACAAACGCATACAATTTATGTACAAACGCATACAATGTATGTACAAACACATACAATTTATGTACAAACACATACAATTTATGTACAAACGCATACAATGTATGTACAAACGCATACAATTTATGTACAAACGCATACAATTTATGTACAAACGCATACAATTTATGTACAAACACATATAATTTATGTACAAAAACCTACAATTACTGTAAAGTACAAAAGCATACAATTTACGTACAAAAACATACATGTTACGTATAAACGCATACAATTTATGTACAAAAGCATATAATCTATGTACTAAAGCATACAATTAACATACAAAAGCATACAATTTATACACAAAAGCATACAATTTATGTATAAAACATACAATTAATGTACAAAACCATACAATCCATTTACAAAAGCATACAATTTATGTACAAACGCATACAATTTATGTACAAACGCATACAATTTATTACAAAAGCAGAAGTTACATACAAAAGCAAACAATTTATGTACAAACGCATACAATTTATGTACAAACGCATACAATTTATGTACAAACACATACAATTTATGTACAAACGCATACAATGTATGTACAAACGCATACAATTTATGTACAAACGCATACAATGTATGTACAAACACATACAATTTATGTACAAACACATACAATTTATGTACAAACGCATACAATGTATGTACAAACACATACAATTTATGTACAAACGCATACAATGTATGTACAAACGCATACAATTTATGTACAAACGTATACAATTTATGTACAAACGCATACAATTTATGTACAAACGCATATAATTTATGTACAAAAACCTACAATTACTGTAAAGTACAAAAGCATACAATTTACGTACAAAAAAACATACATGTTACGTACAAACGATACAATTTATGTACAAAAGCATATAATCTATGTACTAAAGCATACAATTAACATACAAAAGCATACAATTTATACACAAAAGCATACAATTTATGTACAAAACATACAATTCATGTACAAAAGCATACAATTTATGTAAAAAAGCATGCAATTTACGTACAAAAGCATAAATTTTGGTACGAAAAGCATACAATTGCCGTAACGTAGAAAAGCATACAATATACTGACAAAAGCACACAATAAACGTAGAAAAGCATGCAATTTACGTACAAAAGCACACAATTAACAAACAAAGGAACACAATTTACGTACAAAAGCACATGACTTACGAACCAAAACACAATTTACGTTAAAAAGCACACCATTTAAGAACAAATACATATAATTTACTTACAAAAGCACATGAATTACTGATAAAAGTTCAAATTTTATGTACAAAAGCTCACAATTGACGTAGAAATTTACACCATTTAAACCCAACGGCATGAACGCACAATATGTGTACACTGGTATACTTGCATGATAACAATCCCCATTCGTTAAATTCAGACATAATATAAGTTGACGTTCATATTAATGACCGCATCAATAAGACAAACGGAGCGTTGGGTGTGAATTACCGAAGTTTTGAATTTATGGATGTAAATTCATTTTTGACTGTGTAGATCTGTTGTTCGGCCTGCACTTAAATACGGAAAATGTATTTGGAGTCCATTGCTCTAAAGACAGTCTAATTTAATTGAAAATGTGCAAGGGCGTGCAACAAGATTGTTACCCGAATAAGCAGAATAGGGCAGGTGCCAAGGACTACTGTCTTAAAGTAGTCCTTGGCACAAGCATAAACCTCACTCAACTAAATCTGTGCATGAGAATTCAAAGATTCGAACTACAAATCGTAGGTTTGGCAGCTTAGTACCCTATTTCAGGACTGTCATCGAACCCCTCTTTCCCCCTTTTGCCTCATTATCGCCTCGACTATCATGATTGACATTGGGTGGTTGATTTGCGTTTTCCCACATCCACAACCAAAGTGATAATCTGGGGTGTTTTGGTAGATTTTTAAAATATTTTTCTCGGACTAGATCTACCCTGTAAACAGTCAAGAGATCTTTAACATGCACAAAGTGTTGTAATCTGCACGCGGGACCTCCATTGTATCATCAGTCTCCGATGGGATTAGGTGTCGATCCCTCTACCTGGACCAGGGAATAAGTTTCACTCGGAAAAAATCGAGAAAATTGTTCAACCATTGGGGCTTGAATCCACTACTTTTTGGTTGAAAGGCCGACACCGTGCCTTTGTACTACTGTGTCCCCCGACATTGGGTGAAGTAAGAAGCTGATACAGATTTGCTAAGAGTAAGAGTGTGCAAAGCACATGCATTTTGCTATTCATGTTATATGGTTTTGTGCACATAGACTGACGGATATAGAGACATATACAGAGATAGATAGTTAAGTAGTAGAACTTTCCTTCAGTCGATTGTCAGGATTGTTTGGTCCAGGATATTCTCCTCTTCCTTCTTCAGCTGATTTTTGAGCAAGCGGCGCCAGTTGTTGTGGGTGGTGCAGTGACCTCATACCATTCCATGATGTTCAAACCTGCTTGTCTTGCTTGCATTTGCAGACGTCTATGTACCGCAGCTAGGGGTGGAGGTGGGGGCATCCTTGAGACAGAAACACAGAGACAGACAACACATAGTCTATTTGACATACATAAATAGTCAGACAGACAAACATATAGAAAAGCAGACAGTTAAAAATATAGACAAACATGGACAGATCGACACATGTTAAAATAATATTGAATGCATATTCACAGCATTCTTTTTTAAAACAACCGGTTTTGAGAGGGCAGGGAGAACGTATTCTTTGCAATAAATTTCGTTTTTGTGATTCAGTATTCATGCTGTGTTAATTCAGGTGGCTTCTTGGCATGTTTACGATGGGAGGTTAAAGTTGACATGTGTCAAAGGTCATCGTAAAGTCAAGGGACTTTATTATCAGAGTGCCTCTACAAATTCAGATGAACTGCAAAAGACACGGAGTGGAAGCTCTCGATTGACACTCGGACCGTAAACTTTATAGATCTAAACTCAGTGTCTTGTGGTGACGAAAACATAAAGCATTTTATTATCAATTTGCGTGTCTGAGTTACCTTATATGAATACAATCTAATATAACTAAAAATGAGTTTCAAAAAGGCCTTTCATTTTCTCGATTTACGAGACAAATGATGGCTATTTCTTGTCAGCAAGGACGCATTCCCCTCTGTGAGAACTTATCGTTATCGCAGCGTTTAAATCCAGGGAAGGCAAGTCCATTTTTATTTTGTTGAAGGAAATGCCATTTGTACTTATTTTTAAAATGATTTTATTTTTAGATTATTTTATGTCCTACTTCATATCCATCTCTCTGAGGTATTTTATGAGTTTCTTTCTCCAGTGAAGTCTTGCCACAATGAGTTCAATTACTGAGACTTATTCTAGATCTAGATCAAGATCTAGATCTATGCTTTAGATCTAACTTAGATCTAGAATCAAGATGGATTATCTGATCAAATTATTCATTATTTCTAGACTTGATAGAGTCATTACAACGATAAAGAAAGGGATTGCATCATTGATCATAATACAAAGTGGAGTGAAGGAGCCACAGTGATATTTCTCGTTTGCTGTCTGAAACATCACATGTTTGTTCTGTCTTTATTGGTGAAGTTGTCATTTATTGTGGTTTTTCTTCATTGATCACAATAGTAAGTGTTAATTGTGTATGACCCAGATAACAGTAGGAAAGACTCCCATGGCCAGGTACAACACACTATCACCATCCCGGATGGACCCTGAGCTTTTGATGAGAAAAACCAACTGTCAGGATGGTGGACATTTAATATCTAGGATGTCTTTGCTTTTTAAAAATATTTAGATTTATGTCATTGTTACATAGAGGCTGAAATGTATAGATGTTTCTTTTTCCACCACCAGTCAAACTCGAGAACATGGAATATAACAACCACCCGTTGTCTTCAAACCAAGGCCCAGGTTGAACCTTTGACAGTCACATCAGAAGTCAATGGCATCAGAACTATTTGTTTGAATGATCCTCGAAAACGGTTTGTTTTGATCCTTGTGTAGTATTTCTTTAGAAAGCACATCAATCTGTGTAGAGGCGTTGTGAATTTGTAATCATGACGACACTGGTTTAAAACCTATGGCTGGCAGGCCACATATTTTTACACAACATTGTACTCTTAGGAAAGGTACTTTATGCTGCTTTCCTCATTTGATTCAGGTGTGATTGAGTACCAAACTATCAGTATAGAAAGATCTTGTCAGAAAGTTAGTATGAAGCGCCTAGTAGGCTGCTGTATTGTATGCTCTCTAGAGAGTTGAAAAGGACTGAATGAAATAGCCTGCTGGGGGATAAATTATGTACTGTCAATTAGCCTGCACTTGCGAGGGATAGACTATAAATCTGTCTTTATCTTAATTCAGGAAACTACTTTAGTTTGCACTAATGATTCTGACTTGGCTAGATCCAGGGATTGAACTGTGACATTGGCTGTAGTTGAGTCTTTTTGCACAGAATTATTAATTAGATCTAATGATATTTGATGATTGTTTTAGAGAAATGTAAAAGTGCTATCAGAACGTTGAGACAAGTGCTTGGATCTAGCTTGAATATTGATTAACTTAACGGGAAATGCGGCACTAAAAGTCTAGAAGACTATTTCACTAAAATTTGATTTCAATGACTAATTTTGCAATTAAATGAATACAAAGGCATACCAATATTGTCTTATTTCACTCAAAAATCCACCTCCTAAGCAATCCCATCGTCTATTGAGGGTACACGAGTGACCTCTGTTTGCAAACGCGGGCAATCATTACTCTAGATGAAAGACTCTTTGCGACTGTCCAGGCGGATGATTGTAATAGCGAGCGTACACATAATGGAAGTGTAGCCATGTAGTAGGACAAGAAGCTGAATATTATAATGCGTGCATACTACAAGAACTTTGTTGGCTGTTGTCTCAACGTCACAGCACAGGGGATACAAGAATGTAATGGCATAGGACAATTCCATGTTACTCGAGGAGTGATAGATTTTTGAGGGTCTCAAAATATGGTTAAACATGAGCATTTTCTATTATTTTTCCACAAAAATTGTGACGATTGTTGTCTTCAAAGACCATTTTTTCACCAAAAAAACAAGGTCTTTGGGATGGTTTAAGTATCGCTAAGAAGTGGATCCCAAAAGAAATGCTATTACTTATTAATTTTTATATTTTGACCCGAAATGGCCTATTCCAGGTGCGGTGTTTCCCCCTGAACAATACATTATAAATGAATCATCTCTTTAAGTTAAAAGGTTTTCAGATTTTTTTATTTTTTTTTAAATCTTTAGCTGACAATAAATAGGTCTGTTGCCATTATGATATTTTGAATTTCTTTTGCATTTTTCAGGAATGCTTTGTCCCTAGCTATGTTAAAGAATCTGAAGGAAGATCTACTTCGAGACTCAGATGACTTGAGGGTGATTATAATCAAAGCTAATGGCCCTGTATTCAGTGCAGGTCATGATCTGAAAGAATTGGTGAGAGACTAACATAGCATTCATTTGTGTTTACTACTATGAGATATTTTAAATCCTATTGTATTCTTTTTTCTTAAATTTGGGCAAAAGAAATACAAAGGATAAATCTGGACTGAGCACTGTCAAACATTACCAAAATGTATTTTGTTTAGAATAATCTTAAAGTGATCATCAAGGGTTGATGGCAGTGAGGTGGATATGAGGAATATTTTTTCAATATTCAATCTGTCTAAATAAAATGGAAGTGATAAAGCAAGTTATTTCTATTTGAAAACCAGAACTGCTATGCACTCCCTCTTTATCAAATTTACACTTTCCTATCTGACGGCTTGTAACGTAGCTGGTTGGACAAATCATTAAGTCCATGATCCCGGTATTGATTCATTATGGCTAAATTAGGTATTTCTGCTTGTTTGTACTTTTAGGCAAGAGATACGCAAATAAGGGATTCTATGTCAGTTAATAAATATTTCATAACAATAGTTTTATTTGCTTTTGTAAGGTACACATTTAACTACAAAAGTAATGTCACTGCCCTACGAATTGTTTTCCAGACATCCACCACAGGCAGAGAGTATCATGAAGAAATTTTTTCAACTTGCAGCTCCGTCATGACCCTGGTTCAGGTAGTGTTTTGCGTCTATTGGAAAATTTTACCACTTGAAACACGGCTGTTTGATGGGTTGTCGCAACACTGGTGCTTTTATTTTTCTTTCTTTCACTTTTTTCATGTTCACTCTTAGATTGTTGGCGGGTGCTACTGGTAGGTCCTACTTCTTTCCTTTCACTCTTCCATTCGTATTCTTATTCTTATATCTTGCTGTTTCCTCTTAATTCACCGTTTGATTTGATTTGACCCACATCCACTACTAAGGTGATCTCGAGGATTTGGAAGGATTTAAAATTTTGCCTGGACTGCCCTGTAAACAGCCAAAGGATCTTTTAATATGCACAGAGTATTATAGTCTGTACACGGGACCTCCCCTTTTATCATCCATCTGCGATGGGACTAGGTGTTGATCCACCTACCTGGACCAGGGGCATACTTGAAACGACTCAAGAATATGTTTCAACCATAGGGGCTTGAACCCACTACATTTTGGTTGAGAGGCCAACACCTTGCCTTTGGACTACTGAGCCCCCATAACTCACCTTGAGATCACCGCAAATGGTGGACAGGGTTAATTTTAATCAATCAATCACTCTTAGGTCAACACATGACAAAAGGGGTAAATTTCAATTAAATAAACAAATAGTCTACAATTTTATATGTTGACTTTGGAATTCAATTCAACACTGTTTAAAATATATGTTACATTAATTATTGTTCTTCTTTGTTACTCTCTAAATTATATTTAATGTTATATCTAATTCCATTGCAATTCTAGGAAAATTATCAGCAGTGTTCTAACATTGTTCCCTATCAAATATCTAGAAACGATATCTAGAAATGAAAATTGCATCAGTACAATGTTAAGTATCTGTCAACAAAATGTTAGACATTAAAATAGTGTATGGATACAATTACAGCTTGTTTATAACAATACCAACGCAATAAAATAGGGTGCAGGTATATCTTTTATATCAAGCATTTTTTGTCTTAATGTCAACTCTCTTTTTTTTCTTTTTTCATGTCAACGTTTTCACCCGCATCATCACCTGCGATGTTTCTAGGACTTACCTGTCCCAGTCATTGCTCAAGTTCATGGTAAGTTTATTTCATTGGATAGGATGTGGTGGTAGGATGTTTCATTGGATGGGATGTGGTGGTAGTATGTTTTAATGGATAGGATGTGGTGGTAGTATGTTTCATTGGATGGGATGTGTTGGTAGTATGTTTCATTGGATAGGATGTGGTGGTAGTATGTTTTAATGGATAGGATGTGGTGGAAGTATGTTTCATTGGATGGGGATGTGGTGGTAGTATGTTTCATTGGATAGGATGTGGTGGTAGTATGTTTCATTGGATAGGATGATATGTTTCATTGGATGTGGTGGTAGTATGTTTCATTGGATGGGATGTGGTGGTGGTATGTTTCATTGTGGGGTGTGGTGGTAGTATGTTTTAATGATAGGATGTGGTGGTAGTATGTTTTATTGGATAGGATGTGGTGGTAGTATGTTTCATTGGATGGGATGTGGTGGTATGTGGATGTGGTGGTAGGATAGGATGGTTAGTATGTTTCATTGGATAGGATGTGGTGGTAGTATGTTTCATTGGATAGGATGTGGTGGTAGTATGTTTCATTGGATAGGATGTGGTGGTAGTATGTTTCATTGGATAGGATGTGGTGGTAGTATGTTTCATTGGATAGGATGTGGTGATAGTATGGGATGGATGTGGTATGTTTCATTGGATAGGATGTGGTGGTAGTATGTTTCATTGGATAGGATGTGGTGGTAGTATGTTTCATTGGATAGGATAGTATGTTTCATTGGATAGGATGTGGTGGTAGTATGTTTCATTGGATAGGATGTGGTGGTAGTATGTTTCATTGGATAGGATGTGGTGGTAGTATGTTTCATTGGATAGGATGTGGTGGTAGTATGTTTCATTGGATAGGATGTGGTGGTAGTATGTTTCATTGGATAGGATGTGGTGGTAGTATGTTTCATTGGATTGGATATGATGGATAGGATGGTAGTATGTTTCATTGGATAGGATGTGGTGGTAGTATGTTTCATTGGATAGGATGTGGTGGTAGTATGTTTCATTGGATAGGATGTGGTGGTAGTATGTTTCATTGGATAGGATGTGGTGGTAGTATGTTTCATTGGATAGGATGTGGTGGTAGTATGTTTCATTGGATGGGATGTGGTGGTAGTATGTTTCATTGGATGGGATGTGGTGGTAGTATGTTTCATTGGATGGGATGGTGTATGTTTCATTGGATGGTGGTATGTTTTTCATTGGATGGGATGTGGTGTATGTTTCATTGGATGGGATGTGGTGGTAGTATGTTTCATTGGATGGGATGTGGTGCTGTATGTATGTTTCATTGGATGTGGATGTGGTGGTAGTATGTTTCATTGGATATGGATGTGGTGGTAGTATGTTTCATTGGATGGGATGTGGTGGTAGTATGTTTTCATTGGATGGGATGGGATGGTGGTAGTATGTTTCATTGTATAGGATGTGGTGGTAGTATGTTTCATTGGATAGGATGTGGTGGTAGTATGTTTCATTGGATAGGATGTGGTGGTAGTATGTTTTATTGGATAGGATGTGGTGGTAGTATGTTTCATTGGATAGGATGTGGTGGTAGTATGTTTCATTGGATGTGGATGTGGTGGTAGTATGTTTCATTGGATTTGGTGGTAGTATGTTTCATTGATAGGATGTGGTGGTAGTATGTTTCATTGGATGGGATGTGGTGGTAGTATGTTTTAATGGATAGGATGTGGTGGTAGTATGTTTCATTGGATGGTGGTAGGATGGTGGTGGTAGTATGTTTCATTGGATGGGATGTGGTGGTAGTATGTTTCATTGGATAGGATGTTTCATTGGTGGTAGTATGTTTCATTGGATAGGATGTGGTGGTAGTATGTTTCATTGGATAGGATGTGGTGGTAGTATGTTTCAATGTATAGGATGTGGTGGTAGTATGTTTTAATGTATAGGATGTGGTGGTAGTATGTTTCAATAAATGGGATGTGGTGGTAGTATGTTTCATTAGGATGGGATGTGGTGGTAGTATGTTTCATTGGATGGGATGTGGTGGTAGTATGTTTCATTGGATGGGATATGGTGGTAGTATGTTTCATTGGATGGGGTGTGGTGGTAGTATGTTTTAATGTATAGGATGTGGTGGTAGTATGTTTCATTGGATGGGATGTGGTGGTAGTATGTTTCATTGGATAGGATGTGGTGGTAGTATGTTTCATTGGATAGGGTGTGGTGGTAGTATGTTTCATTGGATGGGATGTGGTGGTAGTATGTTTCATTGGATAGGATGTGGTGGTAGTATGTTTTAATGTATAGGATGTGATGGTAGTATGTTTCATTGGATGGGATGTGGTGGTAGTATGTTTCAATAGATGGGATGTGGTGGGATGTGGTTTTGATTGGATAGGATAGTATGTTTCCATTGGATAGGATGTGGTGGTAGTATGTTTCATTGGATAGGGTGTGGTGGTAGTATGTTTCATTGGATAGGGTGGTGGTAGTATGTTTCATTGGATATGTTTCATTGGATAGGATGTGGTGGTAGTATGTTTCATTGGATGGGATGTGGTGGTAGTATGTTTCATTGGATTGGATGGAATGTGTGGTAGGGATGGATGTGGTGGTAGTATGTTTCATTGGATGGAGTATGTGGTGGTAGTATGTTTCATTGGATGGGATGTGGTGGTAGTATGTTTCATGTTTGGTGGTAGTATGTTTCATTGGATGGGATGGGGTGGTAGGTTTCATTGGATGGGATGTGGTGGTAGTATGTTTCATTGGATGGGATGTTGTAGTAGTATGTTTCATGGGATGTGGTGGTAGTATGTTTCATTGGATGGGATGAGTATGTTTCATTGGATGGGATGTGGTGTTAGTATGTTTCATTGGATGGGATGTGGTGGTAGTATGTTTCATTGGATGGGATGTGGTGGTAGTATGTTTCATTGGATGGAGTGTGGTGATAGTATGCGATCTAAACTTTATTTTTGTTTAGGCTTTTTCTTTATATGTACTGTGTGTGTATTTTGTAAACTCTTCTATGAATTTGAGACGTAGTCGTCACTCTATCACTAAATTTTTAATATTTCACTGGTTTTCAAGGTTTTTGTGAACGTTCCATACAGCAATTACATATAGCTCTTGACATAGATGGTATTTTCATATGATGGGGATTATGGTATAAGATTAATTGAAGCCCTGGTTTATTTGAAAAAGCTGGTGAAAGGAATCACAGAAGAATCCTAACAATCATACTAAATTATATGACTGCTTTTAATACAGACACACATAGATAAAGACACATTACACATCCATGTATGCATATGTGTCTGGGCTGAAAGTCACTTATTTTGTTTTTCCCAAAAAGACTGAGCATTTAAAGTACATACTGTTGCATTTGTAACTTCCTTTCTTCTTGACTTTGCGGTTTTTGTTTCTTTTAAAAGCAAAAGACCAGGTCATAATGCAAGAAATGCTAGAGTGATTAGAACAGAGTTGCCTACCGTTCCAGCGTCACTGTAGTCATTCTGTAAAATTACAAAAAACTTAAGTGCCTGTTACGGAAATTTTATACAGAGTATGGAAAAGAGTTTATACTATACTTACGTGACTTGACTAAGTAGGCCACTGGATAGACTGGTGGGAACGCAGTCCTTGTAGGAGTGTCCTATGCCTCTTCTACTTCTCTTAGCTCGGGCACAACACACACCGATTCAAACGTAATCATTACACTTTTTTTTTTTTTTAAGAATTTTGTCTTATTTATGATTTTACTACTGGTTCTGCTTTAGTTACGCTGTTCCCTCTATTTCAAGTCGTTAACGTCCGTACAGGGCCAGAAATTTCCACTCTGTGCTTTCTCTGACACCAACTAGGCCCATAAGAAAGAGACACAATATCTCTCTCTCTCTCTCTCTCTCTCTCTCTCTCTCTCTCTCTCTCTCTCTCTCTCTCTCTCTCTCTCTCTCTCTCTCTCTCCCTCCCTCTCTCTCTCTCTCTCTCTCTCTCTCTCTCTCTCTCTCTCTCTCTCCCTCTCTCTCTCTCTCTCTCTCTCTCTCTCTCTCTCTCTCTCTCTCTCTCTCTCTCTCTCTCTCTCTCTCTCTCTCTCTCTCTCTCTCTCTCTCTCTCTCTCTCTCTCTCTCTCTCTCTCTCTCTCTCTCTCTCTCTCTCTCTCTCTCTCTCTCTCTCTCTCTCTCTCTCTCTCTCTCCTCGCTCTCTCTCCCTCTCTCTCTCTCTCTCCGTTTCTCTTCCTCTCTCTCTCCCTCTCTCTCTCTCTCTCTCTCTCTCTCTCTCTCTCTCTCTCTCTCTCTCTCTCTCTCTCTCTCTCTCTCTCTCTCTCTCTCTCTCTCTCTCTCTCTCTCTCTCTCTCTCACACACACACGCACACACACACACACACATGCACACATACAGACATTACATACATACGCACACTTACGTACAGGCATTACATACATACACACACTCACATACAATACAAACACCTGTACAGTAGGCAAAGTATTGTGTAATAAGTCAGCCTTACTACTACTACTACTACTACTACTACTACTACTACTACTACTATTACTACTACTACTACTACTACTACTACTACTACTACTACTACTACTACTACTACTACACTACTACTACTACTACTACTACTACTACTACTACTACTACTACTACTACTACTACTACTACTACTACTACTACTACTTCAGAAGTATTGATTATTTTTTTCAAGGTCATGCTATTCCCTTACTCTTGGTAGAAAGTTTCAGGCTTGACTTGAAATAAGGAAGCAAAGCTACTTTGATTTGAACTTCATTTAATAATTGAGACTCAAGTCCAATTGTGGGCGGATGGTGGAAGCTACTGGTAGGTTCTACTTCTTTCCTTTCTCTCTTTCATCTTGCTGTTTCCTCTTAATTCGCTCTGAGATGAAAATATATGGTGGCAGTTGTAAAATTGAATAAATTAAAGTCCAACCGACATCAACTCTTCTTTACCAATCATGACTATAAATTAGTATAAAGGAAGATAACTCAAACATGTTGATAATTGATGTTTACTTTTTTTTTTTATTGTCCGAGTTTACTGTCGTTCCTGAAAATCAGTGTCCAGCCTGAAATTTTGTTCCTGAAAGCATAAGTTTGGGGTAGGCAACTCTATTGAGTGAATGATCTTAGAGTATTAAGATGTTTGCCACGTGAATCAGAAAAGTGTAACCTCCTTCGGTGGTGAGTGGGCTCCCTTTGCTTCCTTTGCCTCGTAGAACTGGTCTCTTTTTGTGTATTTTCATTTTCTTTAGTAATTATATTATATGTTAAATGTTCAATTTTTTTATTTTCTTTAGTAATTCATTTTATGTTAACATTCATTTTGTTGTTTACAGGCCTGAAATGGTTAGCGGGATGGGTTTGTTACTTACATCACTGCTAATGTTATCTTGATTTTTACTTCCTTTTCATTTTGGTGTTTTGTTATAATTGTACTGTTAACTAACACAACGATCACACACTTTATGGAAGATTGAGTTTTGTCAACACTCGATTTTAGAATTTTACACCCCCCCCCCCTCCTTCCCTTGTCCCCTCTTCCTCTCAAACACCACATATTCGCCTAAAACTTGTTGATTTTAAAGGCTCTCTTATAAATGTTTATTATATTTATACTGACAAATAATACATGTTGATCAACACTGTTTTGGAGGTTGTATTTCAATTGACATAATCATCTAAGTTCAATTATTTGAAAGTGCTGATCACCCATTTATCGATTCCCGCTGGAAAAAATGCATAAAACAGTTGTGAACAGTTGAGTGCACTGTAAATATGAGAAAGATGAAATACACACATCATGCCCCCATGTAATTTAGATGCCTCGAGCATTCGAATTAAGCATAAAATATGTCAAAACAAAACTGTTACTAAGTATATTTTTCTTCATCCAGTAAAATTCAACCAACTGGACTTAACGTGGTTTACGACATCAATATGTATATAAGTATACACTGCATATATACACATGTAGTTCAATCATACAAAGATAAACAAAAAGCAAAACACAGTTTGAAAAAGTAGTTGTGTTACACGATGCTTTCAGAGTTTGATTGGAGGGGGGTTCAGGGTTCAGTTTAATGGGTGAAAGTCAGAGGGTGATGCTTTTTTTAACTTTTCATTGTGGAGGAGAGAAATTTGAAAGACTACTGATGATTTTGTTTTGATTTTTGGTTTATTTTATTGTTGTTTTGTTTTTGGAGCAGAAGGAAAGGGGGTGGGGAAGGGCGGTTGATGTTTGTAGGCAACAACTTTCCTTTAAGGATTGATTATTGATGATATTAATAAATAGGAAAAAAACTTTTATTCCTTTTTACAATGAAGACAAAATAAAACAAGAAAAATATCGTATAATCAAGATTCTCATTAAAGTACAAGTAAATGTGAATACAAAGTAGAGCTTTATCTTCTCCATTTTGAAAAAAACTTCAAAGATGTCATTTTCTTCCTCAGGCCTAGCCACTGCAGCAGGGTGTCAGCTTGTAGCTTCATGTGATATCGCGGTGGCTTCAGAAAGCTCCAAGTTTGCCACCCCTGGGTATGCCAATTTTCTTCTGTCTCTATTGTCACTGTAGTTTCGTTTAAGAAAATATCCCACAAAAATTTTAATTAATTCCCCGGCTTCCTCCATTTTAATAATGACTGACTACTGTGTGTTGCTGTTAGCATGTTAAATTTTGAATTTAAAGAAAGTTAATAAAAAATTAAATGTTAAAATGATATATACCGACTGTGAAAGTTGCAAACTGTGCAAGTCCAATTTGGATGTTTTGAGAAAATCAAAGAAAAAGATGCTGCGCATTTTAATATATTTACACAGACATACACGATGTGCAAGTGTCAAAAACTAGACTCAATAGGGATACACGGATTGCTCATATGGTTATTATACGGGTTTCTATTGGTTCTTATGCCACGGAATCCTAACTAGATGAAGCAAAGAGGCTTCCTAATGTTAAAAAAAGATGTTACTAATTTTAGACTTACATGGTTTGGGACTTTCACGGTTTATATTGAATTTCATTTGTAAAGCAGACTTGTGCAAACTAAGAAATAAAAAACAAAACAAAACAAAAACAATCTAAAAAGGTTTTCAGACATGTGCAAAACTTCAGCTTTCATCAGTGGCTGATAGGTGGGAGATACTGTAAGCTTCTTCTTTTCTTTCAATTAAATGCTTTCACACATGTCTTTCATCTCACTGTTTCCTCTTATTCCATTCTGATATCACTGCATATTGTGGACAAGGTAAATTCCAAATTCCCCCCCCCCCAAAAAAAATGTCAGCGTTCATTAAAACTTTTCTGTGCACAGTTTACATACCACAGTCCAAAATGGGTCATGCTCACATTTAACATCATGTAGGTATAAACCGAAATTCTGTGTGTGTGTGTGTGTGGGAATTATTATTTTTGCATAGCTGCCAACCAACATGGAAAACGCATTAAGTACGCCTGATGATCAATGTTTTCTGGAATATTATGGGCGGTCATGGAAGTTATAATTAGTTTGTGCAGTTAGAATCTATTTTTGGATTTGAAAAGGTTGGTAGCTATGTTATGGTTCGGCAGTCACTAATGTCATCATATGTCACATGACTTCATTCTTTTATCCTATGACAACAGTGTCAACGTGGGATTATTCTGCACCACCCCAGCTGTTGCCGTGGGTCGTTCAGTGCCAAGAAAAGTTGCCATGGAGATGCTTTTCACAGGGTCACCCAATATCTGCTCAAGGTCAGTCAGCCATTCTCAGTTTGAGGGGTACTCGGTATACCAGTTGGCCTTTCAACCAAAAGGTAGTAGGGGTCGAGCCCCACCAATGATTGAAAAACTTTCTCCAGTTTTTTCGAACAAAATCTACCCCTTTGGTCCAGTTAGGTGGATCGACACCTAGATCCATTGGAGACAGACGATAAAAGGAGGTCCTGTGTGCAAATCGATCGCTACACTCTGTGCACGTTAAATATTGCTTGGCTGTTTACAGAGCAGTCCGGGCAAAATTAAAAACCCTATCAAAACCCCTGAGATCACTTCAGTTGTGGATGTGGGTAAATCAAATCAAATCAAAATCCTCAGTTTGATAGAATTTTCTTTAAAGTTTACAATTTTTTTCACATTATGAACTTGTTGACTTCTAGTCGTGACTTGAAATAATGATTTAGTCAATTGTATTATGTACTATAAAAGTAAAAGTGACCCAAAAGAACAACGATTCAAGGTCATGACTTCTTTACCTGTATGCCACTGGATGGGGAATGACGCTACATTTTCTATTTGAAAGAAAATGGAAACGGAAGAAAAAGGCAAGCTGAAAATTTCTTACTGGCAGGTTTGAATGAAATACCCTGTACATTATATTTTTTAAACTATGCTATAAATATGATGGTGACTTATCCAGTCCATTAGGCGGTAATGGTAGGTCCTCCTTCTTTCCTTTCACTCTTTCATCTTTCATCTCGCTATTTCCTCTTAATTCACTCTGAGATCACCAAATATAGTAGATGGGGTAAATTCCAATGAAGGAAAAGAAAGAAATGTCCAGTCTACATTGTAGTAATACTTCTGAATTTGATATAATTTTAAGATGTAGACGTATATATGTAACACGTCATGCACTTCTTCCTAAGTCATCTGTGTTTATTTTCAATTCTTTCAGTCTCATACAAAAGTTTTCATCTATTAACATTGTTTGTGCATTATTTATCTACAAAGCCAGTGGGAGGTTGGTGACATCTATTGGTAGGTTTAACTTCTTTCCTTTCCTCCTTTTTTCAGTTTGTGGTTGGCTGGTGCAATTAGTAGTGGTAGTCCCTGCATCTTGCTGTTCGCTCTTAATTAATGTTTTGGTGGTTGACAGATGCTCCTGGTAGGTTGTACTTCTTTCTTTTCACTCTTTCATCTTGATTCACCCTGAGACAATCGCATATGGCGGACCGGGTAAATTTCATTGAAACAAATTCAGCATTTTACCTCTTGTCTTTTCTCTTAGAGGCACCGATAGCTCAATCGGTAGAGTTCCTGACTACCACACAGGAGGCACGAGTCCGATCCTCAATCTGGGCAAATTTATTTGATCCTCTTGTCTACCAAGCAGCAAAGTGGGTCACTAGGTCTATTCAAACTGAGAGAAAGTAGGACGGCGTGGAAAGCAATGGTAAACTACCACATTATGCCGTATGACTAGGAAAATCAGGACTCTACTCCTGGTTATCCAACACTCAACTCTGGGCCTGGGTACGGAACTTTCTTTACAGTCGCATGCGAAATATGACAATAAGTGACAACTCCACTAATAAAGACAGAACAAACACTGTTCTACTAGTGTTTGTTCTGTCTTTATTATTGGAGTTGTCACTTATTGTCATATTTCGCCTTTGACTTCACTCCACTGTGGCTCCTTCGTATTATTTACTGTCACATTTATCTTACTCTTTCCTCTCAGTTTGCCCTGAGATCTCAGTGTGTGATGAACGAAGGTAACTTCAATCACTCACTCAAACTACCGGTCTCAGCAATGTCAATTCAGTTGTACCAACATTTTTTTATATGATTTTTTTCTTCTCAATAATCAATGAAATCATCATACAAACATAACAAACATTAATGATTAATTTAATGGTACTGAAGACTTTTTTTGGGTTATTTTCGTTCAGTATTAATTTTATTATTATTCCTGTATGAATGTAGAAAAATTGTGTGATGTCTTTGCGGCCAGTGAAATTTCATGCCAGGGCTTTAAAATATGGCCACAAAAAAATCACATGCACATATTTCCTGAGGTGTTTTGATCTGTAAAATATTTTAACCGAAGAGAAAGAATCTTTTCACAAAGCTTCAACACAGCTGAATTGATATTGTAGTTTGATATTTTTATTTAGGTTAACTTTTGTGGTTGTTGTGATTCCTTTCAACACTGTTGTCTCTTTCAGATGCTTTACTTCATGGTTTAGTAAGCCGAATAGTTCCCGACGACAAAGTTGAATTGGAGGTAAGTTAAGATCTGTTGTGGTCTGTTACTGGTATCACGTCAGTGTGATAACATTTTGGCGAAGTCATTTTCGATGGTTTTGAGAAAAAGGGGAAAAAAACTCTTTTGACCCGACTCAAACCGGTGGCATATGTCAGAATGAAACACCCATGATGACTGTATCATAGTTATTTGTAAAGAGGAAAATATATGACGTAATCGATCTTAGCATGTGTTAAGCCCTAGCGAGTTTGGACATAATTGTTTTGGTGTGCCCTCGTATCGATTTGTTTATGTCTAGAAAGAAAGGGATTTGTTTATAATTGTGTAGTATTATATCTAAGCTTCTCGGACTGTCTTGAATGTTGTAGAAAATTTTGTTTCTGGAAGAGTTTTGGTTTGGAGTTTAAATAGGGCAGTTATCTATGATTGAGAGAGCGCAAGAGAAATAGACAGAGATATGTACAAGAAGAAGTGTCGATTTCACCTCTGCTATGCCAGCAATGTGAATTTGCTTCACCTTATTGATTGATTGTCAACTGTAAGTATAATAAATAGCCTTGTTATAATTATTAATCGAGTATTGGTGTTACTAGATTGTGTCTACGTTGACATCTAGATCTAGAGTGCATTGTCTTGCTCCATTCATACCTTTGTAACAATAACTCAGGAATGCCATGGCATATTTTATCCTCATTTATTGTGATGATAGATCATAGAATGAGGAGTGTTTTAATATGAATCAGTTTCATTTTGGCCTGAGTCTGACGTAGCCCAATATATCAGCACACTGATGAGGCTTTGCAATCTTCCACTTAGTTTCACAATAGTTTCACAAACCCTTAAAGCAATGTAGATACTTTATTTACTTACAGATTTTGGATGGCTTTGTGAGAGAGAAAAATGAAGTTGAATTAAATTGGAGCTTTTCAATAAAAAATTATATCTAACAAAATGGAATTACAGTAGGTAATCTAACTTAATACTTTTCAAGATGTTTTTTATTTTATGGGTTAAGTAACACTTTGAAACCATGACCTGGACTAGCGAGTTTTGGACCAAAAGATTGATTTTCTGTTCTTTGCATATTCAGGTAGAACGATCATTTATCTACAAGTTCATGGCAGGAAAATGTCCATATGACGTATAATCTTTTTTTTACAAAATGTTTTGTAGAAGAGGTAAAAACAATAAAAAATTTTGACGTAAATTAACCTAACACTGACTGAGAAAATGGCAGTAAAAACCCGTATATTGGCGGTTAATCGCCAAATGTGGCAACACATGACTTGACCTCATTTTGCCGACACCGATTGATGCGTCTCCCATCGCTGTGTCATATAAGAGGTGTTGCGCGTCAGTGTGTATGTAAACACATGCACAAGCATAGGATATAGAGGAAAAAAACAAAAAAATGGTCATTTTGACGTCTGTTTTTGTTTTCACAACAGTGCACATCTAAACCTAGATTTATAATCCTATTTACATAAGTAACAATGCCAGAGACTGTGGAAAGAGTAAGGGGGCTGCTATGACAAGGGAAACCCGCCTGAAGCGTTTATTTTGTGTTATTTTCTTTTGATTTTTTTACTTGCAGTTTTCCCGAAATGTAGTTTTTCCACACTAAAATTCTATCTCCTCCGCTATTTATTGAACGATTTGTATTATATTTGGCACACAGGTTCCTGTTGTCAACATTAATAAAATGACGTTGGGTTTTTTTTAATATATTGTAAACTTTTTGAGAATTATTTTTTTTTGTAAAAACACCGTTTTTGTACATTCACAACATATAGTATTTTCAAAAATTCAGTAAAAAAAATATATCCAAAATATCTAAAAACCCTGACGTCACTCTTTAGATATTGAATGGAAAAGATGATATGCACAGGTTTTGAATGATTTTATTCATAACTAAGGGAGGAGATAGATTTTGAAAATTGTCAAAATTCAAGATGGTGACCGTTTCTATGGCAACCAAGGACGCTACAAACTTTTCAATGATATAGTATGGCTGTATTTTGACAGTTACTCATGTACATACTAAAAGCAAAAACCTAAACTCAAAAGCAAAAAAAATCACTTCAGGTCCCGCCCCTCCCCCTCCCAAAGCTTGGCATAGATATTTAGAGTTTGAAATTTTGAAATGGGAAAACTCTTTAGATTCTAAGAGTAGGAGTTTTATCAATACTGCTCGTAACTACAACTCCTATTGTCCTGTTCATCATGACTCTTTCATTTCACAGACACAAAGAATTGCAGAAAGAATTTGTGAAACGAGTAAAAGAGTTGTTGCCCTTGGTAAAGCCTCGTTTTATGCTCAAATGGCCTTGGAAAGGAATAGTGCTTACAGGTTTGAGTTTAGTTATGCTTTCCTTCAATACAGGTTTGATTTTAGTTAGTTTTCAGTCAACTAAAATTTGTATTTGTTTTGGGAAATTAATTTCAAACAATCAACTGAAAATAGTTTTAAATTTCAAATATCATAAATTGCTATTCATTTGTGAAATAAGGAATAATAATGACCATCATATGGTTTTATGTTATTCCTACACTGGGAGTTCAAATACATAAATTGCTATTCATTTGTGAAATAAGGAACGATAATGATCTTCATACAGTTTTATGCTATTCCTATACTGGGAATTGATAATAAGACGCTGACGATGGCTACATTGTTTCTGCCCTGCTGTGTATGACTCATTACTAACTCATATCAAGAGTATTTCTTTAATCTTCGTCCATTATTGATGAGGTCTTTCCCAAAACCTTAAGACAATAACCTAGCGTGGACTTAGGTCCTTATACAGAGATACATATGGGTTCATAGCTTTTGAATGGTGTCATTTATTGATGATTAAATAGAATTTGATACCACGTTAAATCAATAGGAAGAAATTCATCATGATCCATTTTTAATTTTAAAATTTTTTATTTCAAACAATACGACACTAGAATGTCCTCAGGCTGGTTTTACTGGCCAGAAAACCCACTGACGGAGAAAGATTTATTTTTAAAAGATTAGGATGGATTTATAGTTTCTTTCCCGTACAAGCGCAGGCTCACCGATTGTATATCATTCATCCCCCAGCTGGCCATTTCATTCAAAGACCTTTTCAACTCCCTGGGCAGCATTTAGTACAACAGCCTGTTAGACACTTCATACTGTCTCTCTGAAAAGATTTTTCTTTATTCACATCTGAGTCAATTGAGGAATGCAGAGTAAAGTACATTTCCTATAAAGTACATTGCCTGTGAGTGCAACGTCATGGAAAAAACTCCAGAGCCAGCCAAAGGATTTGAACCAATGTCGCTGTGATCATCAACTCACAACACTATGGATTCGTTACAATGCCTCTGCCCTAGATAACGTTGAATCGTTTTCCTATCCGTTATACTGTAGTGTAAAGCTCTCTCTTGACGTGTGTTCGAGTCAAACTAATAATTTTCTCTCAGCATAGGCCATCTTGAAAAATGGTGCAAGTACTTTTTGGACAGACCGTAGCAACTTTAGACATCTAATTTCAATAAATTTATGTATCTTATATATACTCATACACCTGAAACAATTTTTTTTAATCTATTTGAATTCATGTCAACAGGTTTGCTGAAAAGAAAATGGTGGAGAACTTATCAATGGTAGATGGACAAGAAGGAATTGAAGCCTTTATTCAAAAAAGGAAGCCAACCTGGAAGTGATGGCTTCAATGGTCTAGTGACTATTGGGAAGGAACAATAATTACCGACTCTTGTCAAGAATTAAATTACTCAATTTCAGTAATGAGCTTAAATTGAATAAAACATCAATCTCAATATTAAAGATATCTCGACCAGCTTTATCAAAGTAGTCCAATAATAGTATGTTTTCAAAACATGGAAGCAGTTTTAGAAGTAAGTCTTAAATTGTTGGTTCGGTCAAATTTATCCTCAAAACATTTTACAAGAAAACTAGCATTAATGTCTTTCTTTTCTCTTTTTGCTGTGACAAAAATAAATGAATGTTTGCAGTCAAGATTTCATGAAGAAAATAAAAATGATGGTCAGTTTATTAGAAAGTATAAGAACATTATAAGTGTCGTGGGTTAAATTATATATATATAGTAGGTAGTCCAAACTGA
Source organism: Doris montereyensis (assembly GCA_037039925.1). Taxonomy (NCBI): domain Eukaryota; kingdom Metazoa; phylum Mollusca; class Gastropoda; order Nudibranchia; family Dorididae; genus Doris; species Doris montereyensis. The sequence continues at coordinate 111,272 of JAXRKP010000329.1, read as the reverse complement.
CATCTCAAATGTAAGCCACCAATGGAATGAACTTTATTACCTGAGTAATTTGATACCAAAATCATTTCTGTAGGATAATATTAAACAAAGTTATGAATTTTTTAATTTTCGAAAATTTGTTAAAGTTTTCAAACGGGCCAAAACACCAAATTTAACACTCTATATGTCGCAAAAACGATGACTCACAAAATCTAGTTAGGAGGCCGTGCGAGTTTTGGTTGAGGACGCATTAAACAAAGCTCTGTCGCGGTAACTTGCAAAGTTGAAATTTAATGACACTAGTAGTTTCTAATGCATAATTGAATGAGCGTTCTCTTGGTGGGCTCGTTTTCTCTGAGGCTCTTACTTAAGTGGCTCTACAGAGTGTTTAAAAATTGTAATCGCCTTGGATGAGCTCTTAATTTTGACATCGGCGGGACTAATGGGTATCATTGTAAAGCCTATTTTTAGCACAATTTGATTCGACCAATCAGAGACAACTATTATTCATTGCTATCACATTATGTGAAGAAAGAGAGAAGGAAGTCTGGCGAGCTGGATTTTCACCGGCTCACCATTGGCTTTCGTGTCTGACCACCCCGTTTACTAGAGTGTGAGAGCACGTTGTATTACACATTCCCTATCACAACACACATGGTTGGAAAGGGCTTGAATAGATCTGTCCAATGATGTAAGCCATATTATGCTACTACGTTTTATAGAGGAGAGGGGCATGGTGAATAGGACCGAAAATTAACGAAATTTGCGACTCGTGCCGTGGTGAACGGAAAAAACTTTGCTCCCATACCTAACCTCCGCCTTAAAATTTGTCTGGAGATGACGTAATGTTTTGTACACTCTCAATGTCTACGTATCCGCTCTATGTATGTAAGTGTAAGGTGATGGTCTCACACTGATCTAATAGATAAGATAAGATAATTTTATTGATCTCAGATAAGAAAATTGTCTTGGTCACATGACGCAATTTTACAAAGCTACAAACAAATGTGTATCTAAACATTAAAGACAACTAGAATAGGTACACAAAAGGGAGTAAGTGAGGGGAATGGGAAATGGAAAAATTCACTCTGTACAGTAGTCATTGGATAAACACACGCCCTTTGGGTGCAGGAAAAAGCGTACTTTTATGCATACCGTGTGATGGGAACATTTTTATTTTATATAGTAAAGATTTGGTCAGTAGATGTAGGCGTGTGTTTATACAGAGTGTCCTTTTATGAAATGTGATTTTATCCAGCGACTGCTGTAGTAGACATTTGTACTGTCACGTTACAAATAAAATTCACATTCAGACATCCTATCTAATGTAACATAAAATGCCTTATGGTGGGCGATTAGCGGATGGTGCTGGTAGCTTCTACATCTTTATTTGCCCTCTTTCACCTATCTTTCAGCTTGCTGTTTCTTCTTAATTCACACTGAGTTTCATTGCAAATGGTGGATGGGTAAATTTCAATGGAAAAAAAAAAACAATAGGATACAAAGCTGTTGACAAAACCTTTAGTATGCTAAGCAGTGCCTTTAATTTACTACGTCTGTGTCAATCTCTGTTTATTCTGCACAACCTACCCAACTCACAGCCCTAGTGAGCAAGTGTATATGAGTTTATGTGTGTGTTTTTGTGGAGGTGTGTGTGTGTGTGTTTTAGGAGAAAAAGCAGACATTGACGATTGCATAGATGATATGTGCGTGTGAAGGAAATGCCTGTGAATTGTTTTAAACAGTGTAAGGATTATATTATGATCTAGATAGTTATGAAGTTTGAATATCTAGGCCAACTAAGAGTAGTCCATACATACCAGAGTCAGTCAATCACAAGTTTGAATATCTAGGCCAACTAACAGTAGTCCGTACATACCAGAGTCAATCACAAGTTTGAATATCTAGGCCAACTAACAGTAGTCCGTACATACCAGAGTCAATCACAAGTTTGAATCTCTAGGCCAACTAACAGTAGTCCAGAGTCAATCACCTAGAGTCAATCACAATCATAAGTTTGAATATCTAGGCCAACTAACAGTAGTCCGTACATACCAGAGTCAATCACAAGTTTGAATATCTAGGCCAACTAACAGTAGTCCGTACATACCAGAGTAATCATAAGTTAGAATATCTAGGCCAACTAACAGTAGTCCGTACATACCAGAGTAGTCATAAGTTTGAATATCTAGGCCAACTAACAGTAGTCCGTACATACCAGAGTAATCATAAGTTAGAATATCTAGGCCAACTAACAGTAGTCCGTACATATCAGAGTCAATCACAAGTTTGAATATCTAGGCCAACTAACAGTAGTCCGTACATATCAGAGTCAATCACAAGTTTGAATATCTAGGCCAACTAACAGTAGTCCGTACATACTAGAGTCAATCATAAGTTAGAATATCTAGGCCAACTAACAGTAGTCCGTACATACCAGAGTCAAATCACAAGTTTGAATATCTAGGCCAACTAACAGTAACTAAATCAGTTTGGATATCTAGTAACCGTACATACCAGAGTCAATCACAAGTTTGATATCTCCAACTAACAGGCCAACTAATCATAAGTTAGAATATCTAGGCCAACTAACAGTAGTCATACATATCAGAGTAATCATAAGTTAGAATATCTAGGCCAACTAACAGTAGTCCGTACATACCAGAGTAATCATAAGTTAGAATATCTAGGCCAACTAACAGTAGTCCGTACATACCAGAGTAATCATAAGTTAGAATATCTAGGCCAACTAACAGTAGTCCGTACATACCAGAGTAATCATAAGTTAGAATATCTAGGCCAACTAACAGTAGTCACATATCATAATCATAAGTTAGAATATCCAACTAACAGTAGCCAACTATAAGTTAGAATATCTAGGCCAACTAACACTAGTCCGTACATACCAGAGTAATCATAAGTTAGAATATCAATAACAGTAGTCAAGAGTAATCATGTTAGAATATCTAGGCCAACTAACAGTAGTCCGTACATACCAGAGTAATCATAAGTTAGAATATCTAGGCCAACTAACAGTAGTCCGTAGAGAATATCTAGGCCAACTAACAGTAGTCATCAGAGTCAATCATAAGTTTGAATATCTAGGCCAACTAACAGTAATCGTACATACCAGAGTCAGTCAATCACAAGTTTGAATATCTAGGCCAACTAACAGTACATACCAGTCAGTCAATCACAAGTTTGGATATCTAGGCCAACTAACAGTAGTCAGTCAATCACAAGTTTGAATATCTAGGCCAACTAACAGTACATACCAGAGTCAGTCAATCACAAGTTTGAATATCTAGGCAATAACAGTAGTCCGTATATACCAGAGTCAATCATAAGTTAGAATATCTAGGCCAACTAACAGCAGTCCAATACTAGAAGTTTGAATATCTGTAACAGTACCACATACTAGAGTCAATCATAAGTTTGAATATCTAGGCCAACTAACAGTAGTCCAATACTAGAGTCAATCATTAGTTTGAATATCTAGGCCAACTAACAGTAGTCCGTACATACTAGAGTCAGTCAATCACAAGTTTGAATATCTAGGCCAACTAACAGTAGTCCGTACATACCAGTCAGTCAATCACAAGTTTGAATATCTAGGCCAACTAACAGTCACATACCAGAGTCAGTCAATCACAAGTTTGAATATCTAGGCCAACTAACAGTAGTCCGTACATACTAGAGTCAATCATAAGTTTGAATATCTAAACTAACATAAGTTTGAGTATCAATCACAAGTTTGAATCTCTAGGCCAACTAACAATAATACGTGCATACCAGAGTCAGTCAATCACAAGTTTGAATATCTAGGCCAACTAAGAGTACATACAGAGTCAATCCAAGTTTGAATATTTAGGCCAACTGAAGTCCGTACATACCAGAGAGTCAATCACAAGTTTGAATATCTAGCCAACCAACTATAAAGTCAATCACAAGTTTGGATATCTAGGCCACCAGAGTACAAATCACAATCATAAGTTTGAATATCTAGGCCAAATAAGAGTAGTCCGTACATACTAGAGTCAATCAAAGTTTGTATATCAAGGCCAAATAAAGGCCGTACATACCAGAGGCAATCACAAGTTTGAATATCTAGGCCAATTAAAGGCCGTAAAGGCCAATCACATTTGAATATCTAGAACTAAAAGTCTGTACATACCAGAGTCAATCACAAGTTTGAATATCTAGGCCAGCTAAAGGCCTCACATACCAGAGGCAATCACAAATTTGAATATCTAGGCCAGCTAAAGGCCTCACATACCAGAGGCAATCACAAATTTGAATATCTAGGCCAGCTAAAGGCCTCACATACCAGAGGCAATCACAAATTTGAATATCTAGGCCAGCTAAAGGCCTCACATACCAAAGGCAATCACAAATTTGAATATCTAGGCCAGCTAAAGGCCTCACATACCAGAGGCAATCACAAGTTTGAATAGCTAGGCCAGCTAAAGGCCTCACATACCAGAGGCAATCACAAGTTTGAATATCTAGGCCAGCTAAAGGCCTCACATACCAGAGGCAATCACAAGTTTGAATAGCTAGGCCAGCTAAAGGCCTCACATACCAGAGGCAATCACAAATTTGAATATCTAGGCCAACTAAAAGTCTGTACACACCAGAGGCAATCACAAGTTTGAATAGCTAGGCCAACTAAGAGTACATACCAGAGGCAATCACCATTTACTTACTTGCAGAATTTCAGATGACATTTTAAGACCCTAACCTTTATTTCTTAATCCATTTGGCATTTATGTGGAAAAAAAAACTTTCATTTTGTGTTTTTCCGTCAGCCGCATTCTATTATGGCAAAAAGATTTTTTGAAAAAATTATAACATAAAGGGAAATGTATTTGTTTATGTTTAGCAATTGTCAGAGATGGAGAATAACTTCAAAAACGCTCTTTCATTTGTTTGATTGAGTAGCATTCATCACAGATAAATTAAAATTTAATGCATTGTCTTCAAAAATCATTCTTATCCATTTTGCTTTTATAGACATCTAGAGCATACATATTGTTTAGTATATTAGTATACGACAAATGTGCATTCTAAGAGATACACTTGTTCTTACCTCTTTCCTCCAAATTGAGTTTTTTAACGTAATACAGAATTTGTAGCCGAGACAAAGTCGGAGCAACTGTTCCTATCCTACAACTACAATATGAAAACCAGAATTTTGTTATGATTGTATCCGTTGTCTCTTTGATCTTGAATGTCCTCAAAACGATAATTAGTTTTTCCTCCGACATTATTCATGTATGCTAAATGCTATATATATAATTATCAGTGATATTGTTGATGTACTTTGAAAAGAAAAATCTGTTTTCCTTTGAGCAATAAAATGTAGAGAAATTCAAAGTGTTCTGTAGTTTATTTTCCATTTATTCAATCAAGTACATGTACATGTATTTACAGCGTTAACCGAGTCCTGCTCAATGTCAATGTCAAGTGTCATCATGCACCCACATTTGTGCGGGCAGTTTTGGCAGGCTCTGCTGGTAGGTCCTTCTTCTCCTACTTCCTTTCTTTCACTCTTCCACATGTCTCGCATCTTGCCACTTCCTCTCAATCCACATAAGCAGTTGGGTAGATGCTACCAGCAAGTCCTATTTTTTTTTTACTTCCTTTCTTTCACTCTTCCACATGTCTCGCATCTTGCCATTTCCTCTCAATCCACATGAGCGGTTGGGCAGGTGCTACCACTAGGGGGACTCAGTAGTCCAGAGGCAAGGTGTCGGCCTGTCAACCAACAGTTCAAAAGTTTTCTCGGATTTTCTTTTTGTAAAATCTATCCCCCTAGTCCAGGTAAGTGGATCGACACCTAGTCACATCAGAGATGGACAATAAAAAGGAGGTTCTTTTGCAGATCACAACATTCTGTGCACATTAAAGATCGCTGGGCTGTTTACAGGGCAGTCCGAGCAAAACTAAAAATCCTACCAAAAAACCCTGAGATCATCTTAGTTGCGGATGCAAATCAAATCAAATCAAAACCACTAGTGGAAGGCCCAACTTATTTTTTTCTTCTTTTCTTTCACTCTTCCACACGTCTCTCGTCTTGCTGCTTGCTCTTAACTCACATGGGTGGTTGGGTAGGTGTGCTACAAAATGTGCTACATGGAGTGTGTTTTACCGGTTTTTTATTTCTTTCCTTTCACTTTCCTTTCACATCCTTCTTTTTTATCTTGCTGCGTAGTAATGTGACGAAATTAGCTTTGATCCTGTTTTAACTAATGTCATTGATGCTTTTTTATTCACTTTACAGATCAATCATTATTTGTGCCTACTCCAATAAAATATCCTACATGAGGATTGGAAACGAGTAACCAAATGAAGGGTATCACAAAAGTGTGAAAATTAATTTTGTAATTGTTTTGAGTCTGATTTTATTATTCCTAGATCTAAAAAGATCCATCTGCAACACAGTATAATCACATTCAGTTAGATCAAGGTATATTCATTATCTACCAAAAGATCTAAATCGAGATCCAGATATCCATCTCTGGAGACATGATGAATCATAGAAAGGAGAAAAAAATGCTTTTCAACATTTACAACAGATCACAAACACATCACTACAAAATTTGCATCCAGATCTATCTAGATGCCACATTCACAGCATTAGACACAGCCAGATGTAGATTTCTTGGAAGAGGACCAACAAAGATTTTTGTGTTTTCTGAAGTGCTATCTTACATACCCGTGAATTGGGGAAACTCTACTAGTATATATATATATATACACATTGGTCTCCGCCAAATTGCACGCTGTCATAATGCACGTTTTTTTCATGTAACCAAATTTTACAACGCAAATTACCCCTCAAAATGCAACAACGACTGGATTGACTTCGCCAAAATGATACAGGTTTTTGTAAGCCTGTTTTCAATTTGTTGCCTTTAAAGAGTCAATTCCTGTAGAAAATAAACTTAATTATCTCTTCTTGTCTCGTTCCGGTGATACAATCTGTCACGCAGGTGTGTGTGTGTGTGTGTGTAAGTCTGTGACATCTAGAGCTTAACCACCTACTCTCAAATAGTCTTGGCTGTCTCGACACTGGTCACCCTTACCCTCAATCAACAGGTCTGCCAGACACTGAGCCAGACAGTCTGATCATCTCTCTCTTTTTGATCACAGTGAGAAAATCTGAGAAAGGTCTTGTGTCACTTTTACCCACAAAGATCGCACTCTGTATGACACGCGTGTCTACCAATAAACAAAATACTTTATTGTGTCTTCACCACCACTACCCCTTGTTATAGTCTTGAGTGAGAGAAGACTGTAACAGATCTATGAGAAGGCCTATTTGGTATTGTCCCCAAACCAACAAATAACAAACTCCAAACAATAACAAACAACAGCAAAACAAAAAAACAATTTACACATGTAATGGGTCAGGCCTTTGACTCAGCCAAAATGCATCTTAGCCAAAATGCACGATTTTTATTTGTCATCCGTGGACCGTGCATTTTGGCGTAGACTACTGTATATATATGAACAAGCCAAAAAATGCAATTTCACCTAGTGTCTTCATTTCTCAACCAATCAGGCTTTTTCTACAAAGGTTACAAATGACCTAAATATGTGCCTTTTCACCTTTAAAGCAATCTAATATTTTTTGTGATGATTAAATGTATTAATTTTATCGTTTGCATTGACTCACTGGCCAAGAGACGCTACTGTCATGTTCTTATCAACCAAACACATTCTAATGGCCTCAATCATCTTTGAGTTCAATATCAATACTTCTAGTGTCCTCTGTCAATATGCATAGCCATATCATCAATGACAACTTAAGCCAATGCTATCAATTCTCATCTTACATTGCCTACCAAAAATCTACATATATAGCTTTAAATCTACATAAGATCTATCTGCAGTATGGTACATTCATTGAACTCCTTCTTCATGAGGGTCAAAAAGAAAACAGTCATTGTGGTGTATGATAAAAGATAAAGATTTTTTTTATGCATCCCCACATAAGTGCAGGCTCACTGACTAGGTCAGTTATCCACAAGCAGGCCATTTCAGTTTTTCCAAAATCCACCTCAACTCCTTGCGGAGCATACAGTACAACAGCCTATTAGTCGCTTTGTACTACCACACTGACAAAATCTTTTTCTATCTATAGCTGAGGAAAGCAGTGAGAGGTACCTTTCTTAAGAGTACAATGTCATTTTTGTCAAGAAAAAAACCCACCTGGGCAAGCCAGATGTTTTGAACCCGCATTATTGTGATTATATAATCACAACCCTATGGTTTCGAAATGTTTTCACGATGATGCAATATGAATTTGTCAAACGGGGCTCAAATCCAAGCTTTTTTGTTTTATCTTTTGGTTTTTCACAAATGCGCGGAGTTCGGGTTTCCTATCTCGATTTGTTGTAAAGAGTTTTTTTAAGCCAAATACCAAAGTTAGAACATAAAGTTTGTCAAGGATAGAATTTGATGAGCAATCCAATGCTGGTACAGCCCAAGGGTGCAGAACAGATTATTCAAAAGTCTGATGTAGAAAATACTTGGTTAACCTGGGCATCGGGCCTACAGCCAGTAGAGTTAGAGACAAAGTTAGATTTAGAGAAACAGATAAGATAGAGATGTTAACATATCTATACATACAGTGATACACACATATCTTATGCTTTTTAAAATCATCTAAACATAGACAGAAGACAGTTGACCATTTTATCATGAAAACTTTATTGAACATCTCTACAATATATGTCTACAAATCATGCTTTCATGGACCTGCCAGCATACATGAATAAAATAAATTTTTATAAAACTGTACTACATTAAACGTAAATATGAAAATTGGGATATTACATAATATAAATGAAAGTGCCGCTCTTCAGTCTTTAGAACCAAAAATCAGAAAAGGCATCCAAACATTGTCTTCAGGATAACTGCTGCTTCAGTCTCAAATACTGTGGACAGACAAGGAATATGTTTGTAATACAAAATTTCTGTACACTTTGATGCCCCAGGAATATAATATTCATTCAACATGTAGAGCTGGTGAAGTTGATACAAAAGAAGTGAATTTCACATTGTCCCCCGTTATTGCTATGCTTTCATTTTCAACTAGGCGAATACGCATATATTGTCGATGAATTTGTCTAAACATGTAAGTCTGCTTAACGTCATTGTTCAGAAGAAGCAAAAAAAAACATAAGACATCATCAAGAGAGCAGTAAACACTGTATTATATTATGCTATTTGGATTACAATTTAATAACTACTATAGTCTTAAGAATACATATATAACACATTAATAAAATATATACAATGGACACAAGATATCTCGACATCAACGTGTCAAGATGTATTATATCAAATAAAAGGAAAAGTAGAGACAAGAGAAAAGACAAATGATTCAGGATCGATAGTCACAGATAATTGACAAATAATTTCATCAGTTGCTTCTCTTAGTTATGACAGCATCAAAAAGTAGGCTAATGCCTTGATTGAAAAGTATAACTAGTAAACATATTTATACAATCATATACATAGGGAGAGAGAGAGAGGCAGACAGACAGATGAAGGGATCGCAATAGACAGTGAGATAGACAAACAAACAGACACGAATGAGCGAGAGAGAAAGAGAGAGAGAGAGAGTGAGAGAGAGAGAGAGAGAGAGACAGAGAGAGAGAGAGAGAGAGAGAGAGAAGAGAGAGAGAGAGAGAGAGAGAGAGAGAGAAGAGAGAGAATACCAAAAAAGGAGGGAGAGACAGATAAGATTGAGAATCACGCAAAGAAGTAAAAGACATTTAAAAGACATTAGACAGAGAGATCATACAACGCACAAAGCAACAGATATAATCAGGTACCTACATTTTTGCGACTGATAATTGCTTGCTCTACCCACAGTAATTCCATGGCAACCGTGCCCTTCATTTTTGTTAGTTGATTTTTGTCCTCTGGAAGATCAAACTGTGATAGTCGTAGATCCTCTTCTATAGAAGAAAAAATAATTTATTTTCAATTCATCTTAGAATAAATAGTTTATTTTCAATATACAATCAGAAAAGAAATAAAATCAAAGAAAAAGAACATGGTAACTATCACATCTTCATCTCTATAATGTTCTTCTTTTCTATTTTTAAAAATCTTCTAAGTATTGATTTTGCAAAACCTTTTACTCTTTTTTTACATAAAGTTTTTCTAAGTATCGGGGGCTGGAATCATTGGGGTTGAGGGGTCATTTGTCTTTAATGTATAAGCTACAATCCTTTCCTCTTTTACAAAAGGATACACATAGTTTAGATTACCTAAAATGAAACAATAATAATGAAAAGTATACGTAAATAAATAGAGATGTGGGTAGCTCGGTCAGTAGAGCGTCTTACTACCACTCAAGAGGCCTGAGTTCGATTCCCAGTCAGGGCAAATGTTTTGGCCCTTCTGTCGATCCAGCAGTGAAGTGAGTAGTTAGGTCTATTCATACTCACGTATATTATGCTGTATGCCTAGAAAAATTGGGACTATACTACTGGTTACCCTTTGCTCAACTCTGAGTATGGGACTTACTTTAGTCTAATTTTACATGTAAATATAATCTAATTTGAGGAAGCCAAATATGTAAACATTAGTGGCGTCGATGGCCGAGAGGTTAGGCTGCCGGACTGGGGATCAGGAGATCCCGAGATTAAATCCTAGCAAAGCCAGGTTCGATGGTGTGTTCGCCGGGAAAGACACTTAACACACAGTTTCCCCACACCACCCAGGTGCAAATGGGTACAAGCACTAGTTTGGGAACAAAAACCTGAATCAGACTAGCATCACGGCCAGGAGGTGATTATTGTCATATGTTCCGCTTCACGCTATAGAAACCGGGATAAGCCCCAGCTCTATGGGCGCCTTAAAGGCCTTAAAGGAACTTTACTTTAAATGTAAACATTACCTGTATCCTGCTCAACAATCTTGGTTACTTCCCCTGATGACGGCTTTGTCTCAGGCACATGGTCATCCAGAGTGACACTGATGATGTTATTATGTTGACTGCCAATGCCATGTTCTTCCACACCACTCACAGCCTGATTTTTGCTGTCTGTGTTTACAGTTTCATCACTCACATTTAAGTCTCGATTTTCAATTCTGTTTCCATCTTATTAGAAGAAGACGAAGAGATAGTTGCAAGCAGGCTTATTTCCTCCCTTTCAGAAGGATAACACAATTCCCTAGCACGGTGATAATTGTCTTTGGTTTTAGTGTCTTTATTCAGATTACCTGAAGGTTTTCGTATCTGTGACTGTGACGTATTTGTGTCAAAAGATGTTTGTACTGGTATATTTGCAGTAGAATCCATGCACCTTTCATTTATTCTTTCAATACCGTCAAATTGATGATTCACTGTTTCATTTACAACCTCTGTTTGGACTTCTTTAGAAACATGGGAATTACCTGTTTTTTCTTCTGCACAGGACATAGTTGGTAAATTTTGTTTCTCTATGTCACAAGACTGAGACTCTAGTGTTAATATTTGCACATCTCTTGGAGAAGGACGAGAGCAATTATCACTTTTGGTAGCTTCTTGCATCTCAGTTGTGGCAGCTATTTCAGAATTACAATCAGATGTTCCATCTACCAGATCAGATGAGCTGCCGTAAACAGAATGTGTAGAATGCGTAGAATTGTAGGAATGATGATTTCTTGAAACACTCACATTCCCCCGTCTTCCAGGGTGTCCTTGACATTGATCACATCTTGAGTGCCTTTGACCTTTCTTTCGATTTTGATTTTGCAATCCATCCTGGCATTTATCTCTTTTCTTTCTCAAAATTGGCAATCCTAAACTGTTTGAAGGCCAATGGACTGTCATGTCCTCTTCTATATCCGCTACAATTTCTTCATAATCCTTTTGAATATCACGTATTGCATTCCTGACCAGTATTCCTCGAATTTGTCCCTGGAAGATTAAAAAATACAATGGTTAAAAACAATTACACAGAAGAATCAAAAGTAAAAAGCATCAGAGCTGATTTTTAAGTCATTTGGTTTACATGACCCATCACTACATGGTAAGGTGACCCAGAAACTGTTTTGCTCTACATGCTTGGTGATTTCATTTGTTCGTGTTTAGAAACATAAAGAAAATGTTCTTTCCCATGTAACCTACATAACCAACATGGTTGCTTTCAAAGCATCATATTTCGCTGTCAATTTTATTTCCATCCAAATCTCTCATGTCTACTAGTTACACAATGAGATAGACTACAAATCTGTGTGTTGATATTCACTCTCATGGCTATATCCAGCTTTCATGCCTTCTGAAACCAGTGTATTACCTAGGCTAGTCACATATGTAAGACATTTAGAGTCGACCACAAGAATGGGTTGCCAGACTGTCGTTGGAATTCAACTCTTTTTCTCAAATTTGATTTAATTTCATTTGATTTGACTCACATCCACAACTAAGGCAATCTTTGGGATCTAGGTACGATTTTTAATTTTGTCCAGACTGCCCTGTAAACAGCCAAGGGATCTTTAATGTGCATAGAGTGTTGTGATCTGCACACGGGACCTCCTTTTTATCGTCTGTCTCCGAACAGACTAGGTGTCGATCCACCGACTCGGATGAGGGGATTGGATTTTACCCAAGACCGTATAAACTACCAAGACATGAAACTCGCTGTGAAACGTGTAATTAGGTCAATCCCTTGCCAACACCTTTATGCGCATTAAACAATGGTTCAAAATGGCACCGCAGGCTATACGCGCTTCAACGTCTCAATGGTGTTCGCAATTAATTGCAGCAATTCTCATCAAACAAGACCAGACTTTGGGTACTCTAGATTTCCTATGCAACAGAAAATGTAAGTTCAAGTCAAAGTTTGTAACATCCACCATAATGTATGCTAATTTTATTGATAAAGAATGATTGAAAGAGATTTTTGTTTGTTTCATTGCCGGACTGGGGATCATGAGGTCCCGAGTTCAAATCCTAGTAAAGCCAGGTCAGACGTTGTGTTCCTTGGGAGAGACACTTAACACGCATTTCCCCACTCTACCCAGGTGCAAATGGGTACAAGCACTAGCTTGGGAGTAAAAATCTGTGTCAGACTAGCGTCCTGGCCAGGTGGTGATTATTGTCACTTGTTCCACTTCACACTGTAGAAACTGGGATAAACTCCGGCTCTGTAGGCTTTAAGGGCCTTGAAGGAACTTTACTTACTCATTGACATTTACCCGGCCAACAATTGCAGTGATTTAAGGGTGATTTAAGAGAAAATAGCAAGATGAAAGATAAGTGAAGGAAGGAAAGGAAAGAATTAGGACCTACCAGTAGTGTCCGCCAACTGCCAATGATTGAAAGTGATTTTAGATGAAGTATAATGGATGGACATCTATTACAACATCTAATTAAAACAATCTGCCGACACAAATACTACGGAACATGTTCAATAGCCTCTCACTAATCCTGTGACAACAGCTCAAGATGAAAGAAACAGGCCTCCCTGTTTTATTGCTTTCACAAGTGCTGAGCACCCTAGTTGCTACGGCGCTGTCAATTCCAGACTTAATACCCTCCTTGGCAAACGCTTTTCACTCTTTTCAACACTCCCTCTCCAACCTTTGACTGCCACCCTTCCGTCTCCTTTAAAAATCACACGTGTCCAATTTGTGACCATCATTCTAATGTGTGTAGTTCCATTCTAACAGTTCAAATCAACAGTCCTCCTCTTTCTCCCAAACAGCCCCAACTCCTTATAATGCAATACAGTGGTTTTTCACATCTTCCTCCCATCTCTCAATGTTAAGCTCCCATTAAAGTCCATCTATAAAGTAAGACAGAGTGTTGCAGTGTATATACACTTCAAACACTGACTTTCTCTTTGGTCACAAACTACTTGTCATCATATGTGAAATGATGTGTTTGAGAGATCAAAGTCCCTGTGCAGTTCATCGTGTACAGTTCATTATTGACTTTACTCAGGGTATCATGTGAATTGAAATAGATGTGTTAAACATGGGAGTACACCTCACGATTAGAAGAAGAAACAATTGCTCTTTAAATTCAGGAAAGTTACAGTATATATTGATACACGTACTGTAAGGAAACGAGACAAATCATCAGGCTAACAATTCAACTTTATGAATTTGTTGGTACATTTTCTTTTCTCATTCAAATCATCAACAGATCTCGTCAATGGGTCCAAAACAGTCGACGTGAAGATCTTATCTCTAAGTTCATGCAGGCTTTATACAATGGGAACGTTACTACTCAATAATATATATTATTACACAACAACTCTCTCACTCTCTGTCTCTTCCTGTGTGTGTATCTCTGTCTCTATCCCTCTCTCTCACTACTCAATATCATCATGACTTCACTTACTATCAATATACAATTATTCATTCTTGTTATATTATTATTATTATTATTATTATTATTATTACTATATTTACTTATATTATTATTACTATTAAACTATCATTATAACTGTTATAATGCTGTCACTGTGTATTGTTTTGTCATTAAGGGGTTGATGTATAAATAAGGCCTAATTGAGTTCCTTTCGTAAATAAAGATGAAATCAAATCATGAAAGACTCTCTCTCTCTCTCTCTCTCTCTCTCTCTCTCTCTCTCTCTCTCTCTCTCTCTCTCTCTCTTTTCTCATTAAGGCAAAGGATGCTGTTCAATAATTCTAAAATTGTATAGCAATAGCCTCTATTTTGATTTTTACACATATATATACACTAATAAATGTACATGTGGATCACTACGTGCTCGGACTATAACATTAACTTAAGTGCAGTCATCTTCTACTTTCTGCCTTGCGGCGATACGCGCATTTAAAGTCATTTTCACCGAGCCCATAGCGATTACACCCTCTTATGCACTGTTGTTACGGACGGCACGACGAGTTTCATGTCTTGGTAGTTTATATGGTCTTTGGTTTTACTCACGAGCAGTCAAGAGAATTTTGCAACTGTCGGGACTTGAACCCATGACCTTTTGATTGAGAGGCCGACACCTTGCCTCTGGACCACCAAGTCCCTCCTCTACTTTTCAAAATTAAAAAAATACCAAGAGAAGAAGAAGAGATATGTGTTCAATTTTTTTATTAATGCTTGCTTGCTGGTAAAAGTGGTAATGAGGGAACAAATATTTATAGCCTACCTGGAGATTTGCTTTCTTTCAACATAAATTTGAATTTCGTTTTACTTTTCTCAGTCTCAAGATTAAAAACAATGGAAACTTGATATCTAAACTGAACCAGACATATCATGTTGAGTAAAAATGTCAAGTTAAGAGGACAAAAAACAACGATCATTTGTAAGACCCGGCTTGAAATGTGATGACACCATAAAAAAGAGGGGAGTACCTGAGAGAGTGCGTACATTTAGTGCGTAAATTTTTCTTTGAAAATTCTCTTCCACATGGAATGCACACTGGACAGATGTTGAAATAATGGCTGTGACCTGACAATGGAACTCATTCCATGAATACTGAATAATGATCAATAAGTCTATTAAATAACGAGATATATATATATATCACATATTATGTATCTACCTGCAACTTAATGATTCCATTCAAAATGTTGTCATCATCAATCTCAAGAAAAGACTCGTCTGCCGCCATTTTGTTATCTTATTGTAAATATTCCATGGATTGTTGTCATGGACAAAGTTACAAGACTTATATACCCGACAATGATTGTCATTGTCTCTGTCTGTGACTCTCTGTCTCTGTCTGTCTGTCTATCAGTCTGTCTGTCTGCCTGTCTGTCTGTCTATCCGTTTCTCAGTCTGTCTGTCTGTCTGTCTGTCTGTCTGTCTCTCTCTGTCTCTCTGTCTCTCTGTCTGTCTCTCTCTCTCTCTCTCTCTCTCTCTCTCTCTCTCTCTCTCTCTCTCTCTCTCTCTCTCTCTCTCTCTCTCTCTCTCTCTCTCTCTCTCTCTCTCTCTCTCTCTCTCTGTCATTGCGGGTGTTAATCTTATGGATTTGAGTGATTAATGTTGCACTGATATCTGAAATATACTGCGTCGTCTGGTGTTATCTTTGGTTTCCTTGACGTCCCTGTATCTTGTCGTCTTTTCTTCCATTTTCTTTTCTTCAAAACATGTGTTGTGTCGAAAGCAAAATACCGATACTCCGTGTGTGTATATTTATATACATCCAGACCCATTCAAAGTTATTTCCTAGGAAATATATTAAGTTACTACTTCTGCATACCTCTCCATCCGTTCTCATAAACACATGAGTGTTCTATAGACAGTTTTCTTCTTTATTTCTGCTTTCACCCTTGCACTAATGATCCAGTTGTCTCCTTCCTTTTTACATTTTATTATATCAGTGATAAGCATACATGTTATTACCCTTAACAATGACAAAATGATACTTGTTCTCAGTCATAAACACGATTTTAGTAAATATGTATACTCTACAATGTTCATGAAAGTATTTTTTCAATAATAAGGGGGGGGGGAACTGTGATGGACACAAACGAAACGATAGTACCTGTAGTACGATCGTCAGCATCAGCCATGATTCAGTATATGACTCGGATGCGGGTAACAAATGTTAATACCCTCATCATGTGACTTTGGAGAAAAAAGCGGAAGTGGTCCATTTACCTCATTACAATGCAACACGCGAATCTCGAGCACGAAAATCTCAAATTCACGGCTATCTCAAGCTCTTTTCCAGGTGTGTTTTTAATCCCTCTATTTTTTTTTGTACCAGCAACACGTTTTTCTCAAACCCCGAAACAGTAATCTCAAACTACCACACTCCCGCAAAATATAAACAAATACTTTTTTTTAAAAAGCTCAAATTTTAGAAATATAGAAGATATGAAAATAGATCTAGCTTCTTAGCGCTCTTGATTGTACACGTACAATGCAGTATCCTTTAGCGGTTAAATGGATATAATGGAAAATGTGTTGTGGCCAGGGAAGGGGGAGAGGGTGTTCACGCTATCACTTTGCAGTGGTTGTTTTTTTCTCACTTGTTAAAGGCCTATCCTCTCGAAAAAGCAGTTTGTTGTTCAGTGTTGTTATGAGCTGTTGCACTGCCTTGATTATGATAAGGTTCTGATTATATACATTGTACATGTATGCGCGTTCATTAATCTCCCCATTGTTCATATTGGATGATACCACATGGGTTTGGTTTGGCATTTGACTTGGGTCGTGTGATTGAGCAGACAAGCGCCAGGTGAATAGAATCTAGTGAACGCATCGACTTGGGTCGTGTGATTGAGAGACAAGCGCCAGGTGATGACATAATAATTATGCCTGACACGGGAACCTGATGAGTGATGCAGGGATGGGATGGGTGTAGATAAAGACAAACAGTGAGGCAAGGGGCATGTCGGAAGTGAAGGTAATGACATAATATAATATAAAACTCCCATAGGAACAAAGACGAGACAAATACAAGGAAATCCTGGCCACCATGTGGATCGGACCCGCGACATCTGCGTCGGCACCTATCGCCTCGCCATGAAAAGAAAGCGTGCTACCAACCGAGCTATGGGTGGTGCGTATCAGTACCACGATAGTGATTGGTTGGTAGTGTCGGGATGGGATGGGTGATGCGACATCCGACAACGACCGACACGGAAATCTCGAATTCACGGCTAACTCGAACTCATTGACTCGGCCTGAAGGAAATCGAGATAACCGTGCGTTATTATATAATCTTGCTCCGTGAAATCTTACAATGGTAAATGCGATTTGCATTGTCTACTGATTGATTAATGTATGGGCAGAATATCTCTTCTTTCTTTACAAAGCTCAATTCCAATCACAGTAGATTTAAGTGTTCTATATTATCATGCTTATTGTAAAATATATATCATTATCATCGTGTGTATTTATTGAATTGGTGTAGCTGTCTATTTAAATTGTGTTATTATACATTGTTGTTTTATATTGATTATATATGATATGTTATAATGTCTATATTATCATCTTGATTGTTATTAATCTATGTAATTGATACCATTTGAGTTTTGTTTGTGAAATGTTCTGAACATTGTGACAATAACAAATTTCCCAAAACGTCAAATAAAGATGATCTTATATGTATCTAATCGTATCTTATCTTATCTATATCAGAAGTCATTTACCCATTCTATACCCCACACCAGTATGAAATAATGTTTGCTTAACATTCACATCCCGTAAAAAACATAGCGTAGTATTTGAAGGAGAAATTATTTAATGATTTCTTGAACGTGTCAGGCTGTCTCACCTATTGCAATTCTATTTCGTGCCCCTTACAGGTGCAAACAACCCCTGATACAAGAGAGAACCAGACAGCCACGAAACAGAGAGACATGTAGAGACAGAGAGACAAACAGACAGCGGAACAGAGACATGGGGAAAGGAGAGAGAGAGAGAGAGAGAGAGAGAGAGAGAGAGAGAGAGAGAGAGAGAGAGAGAGAGAGAGAGAGAGAGAGAGAGAGAGAGAGAGAGAGAGAGAGAGAGAGAGAGAGAGAAAGAGAGGGGGGGGGGGGAGAAGGAGACAGACAGACAATCAGACAAACAGACAGACAGACATACACAGACAGACACAGAGACAGAGGCAGATAGATAGATAGATAGAGAGAGAGAGAGAGAGAGAGAGAGAGAGAGAGAGAGAGAGAGAGAGAGAGAGAGAGAGAGAGAGAGAGAGAGAGAGAGGGAGGGAGAGAGAGCAGAGACAGACAGACAGACAGACAGACAGACAGAGAGACAGAGATAGACACAGAGAGACAGAGAGAAACAAACAGAGACACAGAGCGGGGGGATTGAGTGAAGCTACCAACGAGATTGATTCGT
>JAXRKP010000329.1:67500-75000 GCA_037039925.1 Doris montereyensis | reverse complement strand
GATGTCGATTCTTGCTTGTTTTGTTTTATTTTGCTTTTTTCTTTGGTAGGATGTAATTTTCTTTTTATTTCATTCGTACTTACTTTCGTGACTAAGACACTTAAATGAAATATAAGATCAGTGAAAGAAAAGTCAAGGAAGGAATATTCATAATAAAAATAAACGTTAGATACAAAATGTCAGAAGAAATCTTGTTGTAGGTTTTAAGTTGATGCTATGAGGGTCATGGCCATCTGGGCTCAAAAGGAGGTACAAGCCATCAGTAATGACTTTATCTACTTACCGCTCAAAGGGACTCAACCAAAAGGTCATGGGTTCGTACCCGATAGGTCGAGAAAAAATCTTAATTTTTAAAAAGTAAAACCCACCACCTTGGTCCGTCCAGGTAGGGGGATTGACACCTAGTCCTATCAGAGACGGGCGATAAAAATGAGGTCTTGTGTACAGATCACAACAGTCTGTGCACGTTAAAGATCTCATGGCTGTTTACCGCGGACAGTCCAGTCGAAATCTACAAATCATATCATATATGATATCATGTCAGAGGCTAGGTAAGTCGTTTGACCTTTAAATGCCCATACATCTTAATAATGGTGTTTTTAAAAAAATGATTGAACCTACAATAAGCAATCAAAACACTGTACATTTATTCATCACACAAGAACACTGTACATTCATTCATCATACAAGAACACTGTACATTTATTCATCATACAAGAACACTGTACATTTATTCATCATACAAGAACACTGTACATTCATTCATCATACAAGAACACTGTACATTTATTCATCATACAAGAACACTGTACATTCATTCATCATACAAGAACACTGTACATTTATTCATCATACAAGAACACTGTACATTTATTCATCACACAAGAACACTGTACATTTATTCATCACACAAGAACACTGTACATTTATTCATCACACAAGAACACTGTACATTTATTCATCACACAAGAACACTGTACATTTATTCATCACACAAGAACACTGTACATTTATTCATTATACAAGAACACTGTACATTTATTCATCACACAAGAACACTGTACATTTATTCATCATTTATTCACAAACACTGTACATTTATTCATCACAAAAACACTGTAGTTATTCATCATACAAATATTAAAATTTTTTAGAGCTGCATATCAATGGCATTTTTAAAAAGAATTAATACTTTTTGAATTTTTTGTTTTGAACTGTAAATTATTCCATGTTTTGACTGTTCTTATAATTCTTTAAAATTTGTGTCTACCAGAATTAGAACTTCCTATCAAATCCTATCTAAGACCCCGAGATCACCTTACCTTGACAGATGTGGGATTAAAAAAAATATAAAATTTAACTTACCGCTCGGAATATGTTGGCGTAGTACAAAGACATGGCCAGCAGAGCGCTAGAGGGGTCGTTGTTGTTGGTGGTGAGAAATCTGGCAAAGTTACAGTGAAGGAATAATAATTATAATTACATATAATATGTAAAATAAGCATGTTATACCCCGGGTGATATCAAGTACGATTATCAGATCGAGTTAATAATCGATACTAAGATTCTCGGGTAGGCGTGAACGGTAGTATTCCAACTTTCTTTTTTATAAAACGTGTTGAAAAAAGCGGCTAAGGTCAATGAAAACTCTACTCAATCAGACGGAGAGCCAGTTGTGTAAATTAATCTTGGAATAAAGGGCTTACGTCTAGAACTCGAACAATTCTGTAAAGTCACTTTTTCTTTATCTGGAATAAAGGGCTTAGTCTTCAAATATGATAGGTTCTACCATGTCTGTTTGGGTCACTTTTCTTTATCTGGAATAAAGGGCTTAGTCTCCAAATATGATAGTTTCTACCATGTGTGTTTGGGTCCCTTTTTCTTTATCTGGAATAAAAGGGCTTAGTCTCCAAATATGATAGTTTCTACCACGTGTGTTTGGGCCATCTGGAATAAAGGGCGTATTCTCCAAACATGATAGTTTCTACCACGTGGTTTCTCGTTTTTTCTTTATCTGGAATAAAGGGCGTAGTCTCCAAATATGATAGTTTCTACCATGAGTGTTTGGAGTCACTTTCTTCTTTATCTGGAATAAAGGGCTTAGTCTCCAAATATGATAGTTTCTACCATGTGTGTTTGGGTCGTTTTTTCTTTACCTGGAATAAAGGGCTTAGTCTCCAAATATGATAGTTTCTACCATGTGTGTTTGGGTCGTTTTCTTCTTTACCTGGAATAAAGGGCTTGGTCTCCAAATATGATAGTTTCTACCATGTGTGTTTGGGTCGTTTTTTCTTTACCTGGAATAAAGGGCTTAGTCTCCAAATATGATAGTTTCTACCACGTGTGTTTGGGCGTTTTCTTCTTTACCTGGAATAAAGGGCGTAGTCTCCAAACATGATAGTTTCTACCACGTGTGTTTGGGCGTTTTCTTCTTTACCTGGAATAAAGGGCGTAGTCTCCAAACATGATAGTTTCTACGTGCGACTGTTGAGACGCCTGGTTGGCTGTCTGTCTTCGATGGCGATGGAATTCTTGCTCTCCACCGGACGTTTGATTATCCTCGTTATATTATGACTGTGCAGTTTCAGGTGATGTTCGCGGCCCCTATTAAAAAATATAGGAATGGTTGTCAGAGATGATATACGGGGTGGAACCCAAACTCACAACTGGTTTCAGGCGTCCCCTTATAAGAAACAGAGTTACATCGCGGACAATGAAGTCCACGGCTTTCGGAATCAGAATCAGAATCAGAATCAGAATCAAATTAGAATCAGAATCAGAATCAGAATCAGAATCAGAATCAGAATCGGAATCGGAATCAGAAACAGAATCAGAATCAGAATCAGAATCAGAATCAGAATCAGGATCAACCAGAATTCAGAATCAGAATCAGAATCAGAATCAGAATCAGAATCAGAATCAGAATTCAGAATCAGAATCAGAATCAGAAATCAGAATCAGAAATCAGAATCAGGTTCAGAATCAGAATCAGAATCAGAATCAGTTCAAACAGAATCAGAAATCAGAATCAGAATCAGAATCAGAATCAGAATCAGAATCAGAATCAGAATCAGAATCAAATCAGAATTTCAGAATTCAAATCTGTCTCTGAATTTACTTATTTCTTTGTTTGGTTTGTTCATGCTGACATAACAACATAATATAAGAACAGAAAAACGTATACGCCTCTGTATCGCTAATACTTTGATTTGACTTAATTTTACACATCCATAGCTTATTAATTTCCCCCGGATTTTCCTGTAAACAACAAGGACCTGTAACGTGCACAAAAACGTTGAAATCCGTTACACAGGACCTCCATTTACATCGTCTGTCTCCGATAGGACACATAAATCCACCTACTTGGACCAGGAGAGGGGGGGGGTCACGTTTTACTATAAAAAAACTCAAGATAACCTTTCAATCTGCCGGGGCTTGAACCCACGACCTTTTGATTGAGAGGCCGACACCTTGTCTCTGGACTACTGAGTCCCCCGTATCGCTAATGATAAATGCTGACTAAGAACGTGAAAATGAACCTACTTGCCACTAGAGTGGGTCCACTACAGTTGTGAACATGCTGGAGACCTCTTGACGTGTTGACGTACTGATGTTTGTCTGCCGGCCATGATGTTTGGACGTCCTGTGATGGAAACTTGACGTCCGCCATCTGGTGAGTGATGTTAGGGGGTAAAGGTCATAGGAATTCGTGTGTGATCAGTGTATGTGTATGGCTGTGAATGCTGGTCAGTAAGCAAACAAATAACGAAGACATTTGAGGCAGTAGAAATGTGGTTCCTCTGTAGAATACTGAGAATGTCATGATGGAAAAAAAAATAAGTCAATGGAGGAGGACCTGACCCTTGCAAAGACGGAAACGAACACTTATACAAGCATTGCATTAAACCCTGAGCATACCCTTCATGCAAGTGTTACATTACACCATGAGCATACCCTTCATGCAAACGCTACATTAAACCCTGATCATACCCTTTATGCAAGTGCTACATTAAACCCTGATCATGAAGTGCTACCCTTCATAATGCAAGTGCTACATTAAACCCTGATCATACCCTTTATGCAAGTGCTACATTAAACCCTGATCATACCCTTTATGCAAGTGCTACATTAAACCCTGATCATACCCTTTATGCAAGCGCTACATTAAACCCTGATCATACCCTTTATGCAAGCGTTTAAACCTGACTACCCTTTAAAACACTTAAACCCTGATCATACCCTTTATGCACACTAAACACTGATCTACCCTTTATGCTAAAAACTCTGATCATACCCTTTATGCAAGCGCTATACTAAACTCTGATCATACCCTTTATGCAAGCGCTATACTAAGCCTGATCATACCCTTTATGCAAGCGCTACACTAAACCCTGATCATACCCTTTATGCAAGCGCTACACTAAACTCTGATTATACCCTTTATGCAAGCGCTACACTTAACTCTGATCATACCCTTTATGCAAGCGCTACACTAAACTCTAATCATATCCTTTATGCAAGCGCTATACTAAGCCTGATCATACCCTTTATGCAAGCGCTATACTAACCCCTGAGCATACATTTTATGCAAGCCTTACGCTAAACCCTGATCATATCCTTTATGCAAGCGCTACACTAATCCCTGATCATACCCTCCATACAAGCGCTACACTAAACCCTCATCATACTCTTTATACAAACGCTACATTAAACCTGATCACACCCTTTATGCAAACGCTACATTAAACCTGATCATATCCTATATGCAAACGCTACATTAAACCCTGAGCGTACCCTTCATGCAAGCGCTACATTAAACCCTGAGCATACCCTTCGATGCAAACACTACACTAAACCCTGAGTATACCCTTCGTGTAAACGCTACACTAAACCCTGGTATACCCTTCGTGAAAACGTTACATAAATCCTGAGTATACCCTTCGTGCAAACGCTACACTAAACCCTGAGTATACCCTTTGTGCAAACGCTACACTAAACCCTGAATATACCCTTCGTGAAAACGTTACACTAAATCCTGAGTATACCCTTTGTCCAAACGCTACACTAAACCCTGAGTATACCCTTCATGCAAGCGTTACACAGAGCCCCAGTATCTCCTTCATGCAAGCACTACACCAAACTCTGAGCAAATCCTTTATGCAAACACTACACTGAACCGTGAACATACCCTTCATGTAAGCGTTACATTAAACCCTGACCATACCCTGAATACCATGAGCGTCCCTTCCAAGCAACCACTACACGGAATCCTGAGTATACCCTTCATGCAAACGCTACATTGAATTCTGAGCATCCTTTCCGTGCAACCACTACACTGAATCCTGATAAACACTTCACACAAACACTACACCAAATCTCGATCATACCCTTCATTGAAACGCTACACTGAATCCAGATCATACCTGTCATGCAAACGCTACACTGAATCCAGATCATAACCTTCATGCAAACGCTACACTGAATCCAGAGCATACCAGTCATGCAAACACTACACTGAATCCAGAGCACACTTTCACACAAACACTACACTAAATCCTGATCGTACTCTTCACGCAAAAGCTACACTGAATCCTGAGTATACCCTTCATACAAACGCTACACTCAATCCAGATCATAACCTTCATACAAAACGCTACACTGAATCCAGATCATACCCTTTATACAAACGCTACACTGAATCCTGAGCATACCCTTCATGCAAACGCTACACTGAATCCAGATCATACCCTTCATACAAACGCTACACTGAATCCTGAGCATACCCTTCATACAAACGCTACACTGAATCCAGATCATATCCTTCATACAAACGCTACACTGAATCCTGAGCATACCCTTCATACAAACGCTACACTGAATCCCGAGCATACCCTTCATACAAACACTACACTGAATCCTGAGCATACCCTTCATGCAAACACTACACTGAATCCAGATCATAACCTTCATACAAACACTACACTGAATCCAGACCATACCCTTCATACAAACGCTACACTTAATCCTGAGCAAACCCTTCAAATAAACCAATGTTCCATCCAAGAATCAAGGAAGGTTAACTGATACACAAACGCGTTGGTCGTTACTGTTATAGGAGGCTTTTGCCGATGATCTCACCTTTGTGAAG
The DNA here is from genome assembly GCA_037039925.1 of Doris montereyensis. Taxonomy (NCBI): domain Eukaryota; kingdom Metazoa; phylum Mollusca; class Gastropoda; order Nudibranchia; family Dorididae; genus Doris; species Doris montereyensis. The sequence continues at coordinate 68,852 of JAXRKP010000329.1, read as the reverse complement.
TCCAGATGAACCGGAACAAGATTCCCATCGCTGTCAAAGGTGAATACTGGAAGTGCTGCGTCATCTAAGGATAATTTAAGTAACAGTGAGTAGATGTGAGAACAGTGTCGAGATTCATCGATCTGATGAGTGTGATTCATATGCCAAGGTGCTTTAAATGAACAATCTTAAGTGGAAGAGGTAGGAAGAGAATCCGAACCACGCTGGTGTGTGCGTGTGCGTGTGTGTGTGTGTGGGGGGGGGTTGTTATTTGACGTGATAAAGATTAAGGCGATGAAGATGATGGGGACAGAAGCATACGATGATGATGGTGATGATGATGATCGTGATTTTTTTAAAACCAATTGATTTGATTTACCCACATCCACAAGCTAGGGTGTTTGCCCCGATTGCCGTGTAATCCAAGGCATCTTTAACATGCACAGAGTGATGTGGTATGCACACGTGACCTCCCTTTTATCGTCCGTCTCCGATCGGACTAGGTGTCTATCCACCTACCTGGACGCGGGGGGGTAGATTTTACTCGAAAAAACTCGAAAACATGCTCAACCGTTAATGAGTCTCGACCCGACTATCTTTTGGCTGAGAGGCTGACACCTTACCTCTGGGCTACGAATCCCCCGATGATGAAGATGATGAAGATGATGACGGTGATGATTGTGATGGTGATGATGATAGTGATGATGATGATGATGATGATGATGATGATGATGATGATGATGATTTATGATAATGACGTAGTGAAATCACGAAATCACAATAAAGCGTATGTTTCTAACCACGAGTAAAGGAGGTATGTTTGCCAGAAAGGGCGTTGATGCCGATGACGTTTACAATAGCCCAGATGGCACAGACGTTCAAGCTGCCTGAAGAGAAGGCTTCATTGTTTCATAAACTCCGTGTTTTGATTGGTCTCTATTTCGTCAAAGTCCCATCAGAATTAACTTTCTAGTTTCACTATGTTAAGCGTCTTTATATGTCTTTGAATATCCACATAGTTGTTGTCCCTATTGCAATATCGGTAAGGAAAGATAACATATAAGTATTCAATATATTATTAAATATGAGGGTGTGTGTGTGTGTGTGTGCGTGTGTTGTTTGAGTACATTAGAAACTGATTTCACGGTAAATACTTCGTTTTTGGCACAAATAATCCTTTCGGGTAAAATTCACCACTTTACAACAGGAAAAGCCCCAATCCTAAGACACTTTGAAACACACGTAATGGCATCCATAAATTGGCTCTCAATTATTCTGTTCAAAACAAAAACAATAATATAGTTTATAGGAAATTGTTTTCTTTCCGATAAATCACAAGCTTTTTATTAGATAAAAATTTCCTAGCCATGACC
>JAXRKP010000329.1:25000-62500 GCA_037039925.1 Doris montereyensis | reverse complement strand
AATTATGTCAACAAAATCTCTTAGAAACGACAGCAGCCTAGACGCTTTTCAAACTTTTCATCTTTTGTAAATTGTCAGCTATTTTAACAACCATAATCAATGTTGCTCACTATTATTCACACTGTGCATCGAATGGGTTTAACTGTATTCCTGACCTTGAGATTACCGCCATCGTGGACAGAGTTTATTTCAAGCAAACAAATAAAAAACTGAACTCCTGTATTTGCACAATATTTATGATATTATATTTCATCGTTTTCGCATTCAGATTTGTCTGTTTCGCATCAATGACAATAACAAGCAGATTAAGGCTAAAATCTACAGAAGAATGATATGGTTGAACAACTCGTAAAAAATCCCAATGACGTCATTTCTACGGTCCATCCTGGTCAGTCTGACTGACGTTCAGATTTTGAGTGCTCTCCCCTTCCCCTTCCTTCTTCCTCTTCCTGCCCTTCCCCCTCCCTCCCTTTCCCCACCCCATAGGCATCGCTCGAGCTTACTAGGGGTCCTATCCCATCCATCACAGCAAGGACAACAGCTGTCATCGTATAACTGACCCAATCACAATGATTGGGTTGCTTCTACAACTTCGGACATCACTCAGTACCTGCGGTTCGGACTACACACAAAAAAGTGATACACGTAATGATATATTAGAGTATTATTGTACACATGTATATCATTATTAGTCTTACTGACAGAACGTTCATGAAGGACGATATTCTTGTAGTAAGTAAATGAGTGGATAGAGAAACAAAGGAAGCCATGCAGAAGATAGGAGAAAAATGTAGAGAAAAACGTTTACCGAGGCACGAAGAATGACACAGGACAGACATATATTATTCAGAGGTGCTGTCAGTCAGGGATGCAACGTGATGATGATGATGATGATGATGATGATGATGATGATGATGGTGATGGTGATGGTGATGATGATGAAGATAATGATATTAGTGATGATGATGATGATAAGCTATGCTAATACTTACAATAATTTCTGCTATCGTGAAATGATTGGACAGAATATTCAGACTAGTGTTTGATTCTTAAATTTTGGAGGATATCAACTGTTTGTGGACATGAGATATGGAAGGCAACGCAGAACTGGTCCCATAACACCAAAGAGTGGACATAATTGGCCTTCACGAACATCTTATCGACCGTGGCAGACAAAACTGTCTGGCATAAGATGTCGGCTTCTTGTACCCTCAGATCCCTTCTCCCACCTTCCCAACGATCAAAACCGTCATGGGACTGAGGTACTGATGTACTGAGGCAATGAGGTACTGATGTACTGAGGCAATGAGGTACTGATGTACTGAGGCAATGAGGTACTTTATCACAGGTGGGAAATGCACCATGGGCTAGAATAACTGCACCTTCACAGGTCTCTTGTTCAAATATGTCAGATTCAAACGGATTGTATTTTTGTCTTGTGTCATTAGTGAAGTTTACAATAATACAAGAAGGAGCCACAGTGGAGTGAAGTCAAAGGCAGAAGTATGACAACAAATAACAACTCCACTAATAGAGACAGAACAAACACGTGACGTTTCGGGTATAACCCTTCGTCAGACAACAAACGAGAAATATTTAGAATCTAGATCTAAGTTATACCTCCGGCATCACACAATGTGGTGTCAGAAGAAAAACAGAAAGGAGAAAGAAAGAAAGAGAAAGACAGTGATGATAAAAACGTAGCAGAGGGGGTGTGAAGAATGAGCGAGAGTGGAAGGTTCAGATCTAGAATGAAATAAAAAATATGAAAATAAGTAAGTAATAAAAGGTGAGAAGGAGATAAAGCGAATGAGAGAAATAAAGAGTGTGTGTGAGAGAGAGAGAGAGAGATAGAGAGAGAGAGAGAGAGAGAGAGAGAGAGAGAGAGAGAGAGAGAGAGAGAGAGAGAGAGAGAGAGAGAGAGAGGGAGGGAGGGAGTGAGGGTGGAGAGGAGAGAGAGAGACACAGAGAGAGAGAGAGAGAGAGAGAGAGAGAGACAGAGAGAGAGAGAGAGCGAGAGAGAGAGAGAGAGAGAGAGAGAGAGAGAGAGAGAGAGAGAGAGAGATAGAGAGAGAGAGAGAGAGAGAGAGAGAGAGAGAGAGAGAGAGAGAGAGAGAGAGAGAGAGAGAGAGAGAGACAGAGAGACAGAGAGAGAGAGAGAGAGAGAGAGAGACAGACAGAGAGAGAGAGAGAGACAGAGAGAGAGAGAGAGAGAGAGAGAGAGAGAGAGAGAGAGAGAGAGAGAGAGAGAGAGAGAGAGAGAGAGAGAGAGAGAGAGAGAGAAAACGAAAAAAAAAGGCAGGGAAGAAAAGGTAGAGAGAGACGTGTGAGTATGGGAAACAAGAACGAAAAAATAGGATAAATGTAAGACTAGATTTATATCTCATATATATATATATATTTCTCTCTATTTCTCTCATTCTCCTTCTCACCTTTTATTACTTATTTATTTTCATATTTTTCTTTCATTCTAGATCTGAACCTTCCACTCTCGCTCATTCTTCACACCCCCTCTGCTACGTTTCTTATCATCACTGTCTTTTCTTTCATTCTTTCTCCTTTATGTTTTTCTTCTGAAATCACATTGTGTGATGCCGGAGGTATTACTTGATCTAGATTCTAGATATTTCTCGTTTATTGTCTGATGAAGAGTTATGCCCGAAATGTCACGTGTTTGTTCTGTCTTTATTAATTGGAGTTGTCACATTTCGCCTAGCAGAAGTTTACAGTAATTCATTGTTTTCCACATTATAGATATATATATATATATATATATATATATATATATATATATATATATATATATATATATATATATATATATATATATATATATGTGTGTGTGTGTGTGTGTGTGTATGTAGGTGTGTGTTCATGCCATGAAATTCTAAGGTTTTTCACGATTCTAAGGACTGAACACAGAACCAAAAAATACACAAGAGAAGAGATGCAGGCAAAAAATGATGGCTGTAACGGTTTGTCAGAGCCCATGAACTGAAATACGTTGGCCACACCAAACGGCGTGACCGTCCAGGAACCATGACATGAAAGGGTAAAATGAGTGGGGAAAGAACAGAGGAAAACCATGCCAAAGGTTGGAGAAAGACATAGAGCAGAGGAAGCATTTGGAAAAAAAAAACAACAGCAAACAAAAAGAATGGCACAGGAGCGCAAGAAATTATTTTCAAACTCGAATCCATGACCTTTGGTTGAGAGGCAGACACCTTGACTTTGCAGCCCCTAGAGTAGAAAAATATGAGGGAGTAAACCAGACCATAAGGCTCACAGATATTCAGGCAGGGGGGGGGGGTTCTCAAATTATTTGAATGCCTCACGGATATAGATATATATCAGCTTCCATCTCTCCATTCAAATTCACGAGTTGACTTGACATGGGTCATTTTGAGTTTCGAGAGGACCCTACAAGAGGTGACCATAAAGCGTCTTTAGGCCTCAGCTGTTCACAGGTACGGCTATGGAAACCTGCGGCTTAGATACATTGACGATTGGTAGTCTCGTTTGCCTATATATTGAACTACATTGACAATATTGATCTACATTGACAATATGGATCTATATTGACAATATTGATCTACATTGACAATATGGATCTATATTGACAATATTGATCTACATTGACAATATTGATCTACATTGACAATATGGATCTACATTGACAATATTGATCTCTACATTGACAATATGGATCTACATTAACAATATGGATCTACATTGACAATATGGATCTACATTGACAATATGGATCTACATTGACAATATTGATCTACATGACAATATGGATCTAAATTGACAATATGGATCTGATTTGACAACATGGATTATACATTGACAATATGGATCTACATTGACAATATTGATCTACATTGACAATATTGATCTACATTGACAATATGGATTATACATTGACAATATTGATCTACATTGACAACATGGATTATACATTGACAATATTGATCTACATTGACAACATGGATTATACATTGACAATATTGATCTACATTGACAATATGGATTATACATTGACAATATTGATCTACATTGACAATATGGATTATACATTGACAACATGGATTATACATTGACAACATTGATCTACATTGACAATATGGATCTACATTGACAATATGGATTATACATTGACAATATTGATCTACATTGACAATATGGATTATACATTTACAACACATGGATCTACATTGACAATATGGATTATACATTGACAACATTGATCTACATTGACAATATGGATTATACATTGACAACATTGATCTACATTGACAATATGGATTATACATTGACAACATTGATCATTGACAATATGGATTATACATTGACAACATTGATCTACATTGACAACATGGATTATACATTGACAACATTGATCTGCATTGACAATATGGATTATACATTGACAATATTGATCTACATTGACAATATGGATTATACATTGACAACATGGATCTACATTGACAATATGGATTATACATTGACAATATGGATTATACATTGACAATATGGATTATACATTGACAATATTGATCCACATTGAAAATATTGATCCACATTGACAAAATGGATTATACATTGACAATATGGATTATACATTGACAACATGGATCTACATTGACAACATGGATTATACATTGACAATATGGATTATACATTGACAATATTGATCCACATTGAAAATATGGATCCAGATCTGACAATGTGGATTATACATTGACAATATTGATCTACATTGACAATATGGATTATACATTGACAATATTGATCTACATTGACAATATGGATTATACATTGACAATATTGATCTACATTGACAATATGGATCTACATTGACAATATTGATCCACATTGACAAAATGGATCTACATTGACAATATGGATCTACATTGACAGTATTGATTTACATTGACAATATGGATCTACATTGACAATATGGATCTGATTTGACAATATTGATCTACATTGACAATATTGATCTACATTGACAATATGGATCTGATTCTGACAATAGGGATCTAAATTGACAATATGGATCTACATTGACAATAATGATCTACATTGACAATATGGATCTACATTGACAGCATGACAACAAACGTGTAAATCAGAAAACAATGGCTGTCTTTATCTTTGAAACATTTTCAACTTTATTTTCATTTTTCTCATCTCTTACTTTGTATTCGTCTTCTTTTATATTTACAACAACAAAATTTGGTATGAACAAGCAGATTAAAAAAGAAATTAATTGCAATATGAAAATAAGAACTGCAAGAAAATACTGAACGATGGTGGAATATGGAAAATAGCAAATACAAAAAAATATCTTTGTATATCAATAGCAGTAGTAGTAGTAGTAGTAGTAGTATCTCCAATAAACCTTTAAAAAATTATTTAAGTCCTTCATCAAGTAACAAAACCTTGTGTATGATCTTACTTGACTGTTAAACCAAAATTAAGACTTTAACAGCTGATTTGTGATAGTGTCAAGGGACTACACCAAATCCTATTTATTAAGTCAGTTTTTCACTCCTTTAAGTGACAGACACACTGTTTGATAAGCATGTAGCCTTGCAGACTATGTGAGTAGGATATTATTATTATATCATGTTACAGAAATAAACCAATGTGCACGTTTATGGCAAAAAAATGATTATTTATGCTTGGTAGTACTTTTGTCTTGAATTCATAATTCGATAGCAATTTTCCTTTTCTTCAGTTTGTTTGTTTCATTGAGGTGGCTTATTATCATCTATTCTACTTCAGGCTATGGAATCTAGGAACAGCTTTGGCTTTATGGGCTGTTAAACGTCTTAAGGAACATGCATGTACTTATATAGATCTACACCTTCCAATTCCTGTGATAACCATCAAGAAAAAAAGATTGCAGAGGAATACATTCCAATTCCAGGCAAAAGCAGCAAAGGTGTAGTCTCTACAGTAGCATCCATGAATTCAAAATCAAATTATATGTTCTCTTTAGAACTTTGTTGTACCCTGATGAAAAGGATTAAATGCTCTTTGAACTGCATTCTAATCTTGGGATGCTGGAATGGATTCTTATTTATATTTATGTCTTCATGGTTTTTTATTGCTTATAAAATCATAAAGCTGTTCGGGCCATTTCTACTAAAATCCAAAAACAAGCGTGGATTCTACAACTAAATCAAAGCATTGCAACAAAGTTGAGTCTTCATAGACATTTTAAAATCTATATGACAGCCAACTCAAGTAAAATTACATTTCATGCCATACTTTAACAACGATCTTCATGTTATAATATGAATACTAGTGAATTCAAAATCAATAAAAAAAACATTTTTCCTCTATCCAAACAAAAACAAAAAAATCTTAGCATTTATCTAGCAAATTTGAATTAGCAGGGGGGATAAAGAAAATAAAATCTTTTCCTTTCTTTTCTCCAAATTATTCAAAGAAAAATAAATTGATTTGTTGGAAATGGGAAAAACTTTGCCCAATCCAGGTTTCCACAGGAGATAATTATAATCAAAGGTAAATTTGTTAAATGAGCTACAAGTAGATCTAGTACTAGTATGGAAAATCTACCAAGGACACTTCAGGCATATTGTTAGAATAAACACACTCACCCTGACATCACCATATATGGTGGACACCGGAAATTTCAGTGAAATGATATACACACACACATACGCACAATCAGTACTCAAACAGACGTGATGTGCCTCACTGAGATGTAAACAATATTCTGGATTAACATTCAGATCCGTGAGACAAAGATAAGACTACTGAATGAACACTTTGTTTGTTTCATTGAAATTTACCCCGTCCACCATTGTGGAGGTCTCAGGAGTGAATTAAGAGGAAACAGCAAGAGGAAAGATAAGTGAAAGAAGGAAAGGAAAGAAATAGGACTTACCAGCAGCATCTGCCAACCGCCCGTACTGAATGAATGGAAGAAATTCAACACTCACTAAATGGGTTAAAAAGCATCATGTATTATCAAAATTGTTGGTTTCCGATCCCATTGTCTCAATAGTAAGAGAAAAAAAATCACTGATAACCAGGGGCTCGGTCAGTCAATGCAATTCAATTTAAAAGCCTTTTAATCATCCCCATGGGACATATTGAAATAGATTTGGTTGGAGCAACGAACGTCATTCAACAAAAGTGTACACTTGAAAACAATACAAAATTTAAGGAGAGGGTCATTAACCAAAAGTAGACCATAAACAGACAGGAAAAGGAATGAGAGAGAGAGAGAGAGAGAGAGAGAGAGAGAGAGAGAGAGAGAGAGAGAGAGAGAGAGAGAGAGAGAGAGAGAGAGAGAGAGAGAGAGAGAGAGAGAGAGAGAGGGAGGGAGGGAGGGAGAGAGAGAGAGAGAGAGAGAGAGAGAGAGAGAGAGAGAGAGAGAGGAAAAGAGAGAGGAAAGAGAGAGAGAGAGAGAGAGAGAGAGAGAGAGAGAGAGAGAGAGAGAGAGAGAGAGAGAGAGAGAGGGAGGGAGGAGAGAGAGAGAGAGAGAGAGAGAGAGAGAGAGAGAGAGAGAGAGAGAGAGAGAGGGAGGGAGGAGAGAGAGAGAGAGAGAAAGAGAGAGAGAGGACAAACAGACAGAGACAGACAGACAAACAGGAAACAAAGACACAGAAACTGAGAGTAATGTAGAAGAAATGAGGAAGAAGAAACAATCATATCAAAAATAAAAACTGTACGCAGTGTAAAAAATAACATGGTACTAACAGACCAAAAATTAACCCCTCACTGTCACTTTAACAAAGTTTGAGTTGCAGAGTGAATGAAAGTCACTGTGATTAAAAAACATATTTGTCCCCTTTGAACAAAATTCACGTAAAATTTAAAATCCAATTCTGTGGGATGGGAAAAAGAAAAGCTCATCAAAAGAAAAACTCAATAAAATAATAAAAACGTGCCAAACTTGAAACCAACAGAAGATGTAACGTAACATTTTTTGTCTCCCCTATAAGGTTAACTCTCAGACAGATTCAGTGGTGGAAAATCCTTTTCACCAATAGCAGTGGCAGCATGAGAGACTGCTAAAAAGGGATAAGGTAATCAGAATATCACACTTTCTATTTACAAAATCTTTATTACTAACAATATCAAGTGTTCTACGTTATGTGTGTTATTTTCTTGGAATTCAACTTAACACTTTCAACAGTATCATCATCTTTTAGTATTATCAACATTTTAACAATGAAAACATTGCAAAAACAAAAAGCATCTGACAAAATCATAATTAATTATCAAATAACTGGAAAATAAAACCTGGGAAAACGGACGTCAAGGAAAATACAACCATAGGTTAGCTTATCGATTCCTTGGAAACTGGAAACTATAAAACAAAACCTTTTTTTTTAAACTAGGACATTTTAACAAATTAATGGAATGGTGGGGTGTAGGGAGACAGATTTTGATCATTACAGGACATGGTCAAGGTCTATATATATATGTGATCTAGAAGCACACAAAAAATTTTTTCTTAAGATTAAAAAGACATGTACGTCATAACAGTTGAATTGTAATGTCATATAATTATCTATATATAACACTAAATAAAAACCTTGACGATAACAATAGAAAACCATGTCATTCATTGTGTATCAAACAATCTAAATGAGTCAAACAGTCCTGTATGTTTATGATTTTGAAAATGGAAAAGAGCACCTTACATTATAAAAGTCTGATATCATTATTACACATGTGCTTGGTTCTTGTGCAGACTAATACTATGCCTAACATTCATATAAGTGTTTATATGGTAGAAGTACATCATGTATACCCTTTCTCATTTGACCATAAACTACAGTTCAAAACTCAAAACAAGAAACGATCTGAAAGCATTCGTATACTTATGAAACACACAAATTGTATTGCATCACCTTGCAAATGTACTTTGAGTAGTCGCATATGACATATAGCCTTGACCATGTTAAATCCACAGATGTACTTCTGACACATTTAAGGCACCCAATATCCACATTGTCAAATATGCATGAAGGATTTTACAAACCCTTGGATAAACATGTCATGATTGACTTGGTGTTTCACTTCACTGCTCTTCACTTCATTTATTATATCACATTAATCCTCTGTCATTCTTCTATTCATCATCTAAAGAAAGCATTAAAATATCTTTTCATTGGTGTATCATTGTATCATTCAGTCTGTTCATACATCACCATAAACAATTCATGTGTTCACATAAACAAAGATCTTTTTAAAATGCTCACATTCAGATCTTCAGTCTGTTCTCCAAACCACAAATTGAAACCACAAATGAATCAAGTTGTCTCAGCATAAATAGGATTTTTAAGCCCATGTGTACATCTATACACAAACAAATATTTACATCCACTTGCAAACCAAAAGACTCAATGAAAACTCTTTCCTTACATACACTCAGAGGTCGGCCTTTGCTCTGTTTAAATATTGTACACTGACAAGCATGCACCATGGTTCAATCATGAATTCTCTTTAATCTTTTACTCTACACGACATCCACACAGTAATTAAATAGATCTTCTGCTCTTTTTGGCACACATCCATGGTCTACAGACTTTGTTCGTACTCATATACACATATATATGCTGATGTGGATTTCTGTTCATGGGCATCCATTTCATTTATTGATTCCTCCCTCACAGTGCTCTACCGAAATTCTACAGAAATTCCACGTTCAGATATGATTATGATGTCACTCACAGAAGGCGGCACTTTTTCCACAGATGGCCGTTTCAATCAATCTTTCCAAACAATTCCATAGCAGCAAAGCAAAGAGTATTTATTAAGAGCAATGGCAGATACTGAGCATCACATAAAAAAGTTGAAAAGCATACAAAACAGGATAGATATTTAAAATATGACTTACAGTAGAAACTCTTGTAGAGAGAGCAGATTATGTGCAAAAGATGGGAGCTCATTTGTTTATACAGGACACTGATGTGTGAGAGAAATAATTTAAAACTAGTTGAGGCAGAGGGATTTGTACAAAGTTGTAATGAAACATGGCAACCAGGAAATGTACAACACTGACTTAGGGAATATGCAAATTAGCTTTGAGTTATGATTCCGAGCAGGAGCCGGAAAATTGGCACAAATTGGGACGTTTGGGTTTGGTGTTTGAGGGAAAGCGGCTTAAATGTACATGGAGTTACAGAGTGACAGGAAAGACATAAAGAAATGAAGGTCTCTACCCAAGATGCTCCTCAAGTGTTGATATTAACAGACTTACAATAGCTTAGCTTCAGAGGAGCAGAGAAAATCAGTTTGAAAAGTAATAGACCGCTTGAAGTACCTTTATTACTTCTTCTCATGAAAATCTAAAAAATACATCTCGCTACATGTTTTCTTTCATATATCATTTTCACAACATTGAAGACAACAATGGAGTCAACATACTGAGACGGTTTGTTTGAACAATGCAAGCTTTTGGTACTGTTACCATGGATCACATGATTTTCATCAAAGTGAGAAAGAGTGTGAGTGTCAAGTTTGCATTTGAAAACAGCTAACATTGCCATTGACTATGAAACCTCAAAAGATCTCTAATGTACTGCCAGCATGGTTTACTCTTCCAATCGCCACACTGGCATAGCTGTAATTCATTCAACAAATAATTTGTTAAGTTTTGTGTTTGTGTAATCTAATCAGTCTTCTGAATCTTTTTCTCATTTGCCATGCTGGTATCCAGATCCATCTGAAGTGGGACCTCATCTTCCATCATCATAGAGACAGATGAAAGCTCATCGGAAGAAATATCGGCTTTCAAGCTTTCAGAGTAGGAATTCGGCATGCCGATCAAAGAAGTTGGAGAAGGGTTCACAAACACAGTCTCACGAAGGAGCATTCACTTGTTGACATTTGTCTCCCAGAGTCCAACATGGGCAAGGATGATGATGATGATGAAGAGAAAGAGTTTGTAGATTTTGAAGAACACGACACAGGGCTCAAAGCTTTAGTAGTCACAGATTCAATCCAACTCGTTGAGTACTGACTGGGTGAAGAGACAAATTGTGGGCCGGGATCAACGTCCATTTTTTCATCATGACTCAAGGTTAACAATTCACTTGAAGTCTCTGGCACGTTTATCCTTTCCACCTTTGTACCTTCCCCTGAGTCATGAATCCTACTCCTGTTGCTATGGTTTACATTATACAAAGCCCCTTTTGATCTGCGTCATCCAAATGTTTACTACTCTTCTTCTCAATGTCTTTTTCATCTCTTCCTCCATCAAGATTATCATCCGCATTCCTCTGCTCAGCTGAAAGAGCCGTAGAACCTTCACAGACCTCCAACCTGGTGGAGTCATGGCATCCAAGCACAGGTCGTTATCATCTTTGTCAGGGTCATGAACGTTGGCTTTTTCAGCGTCTTTAGTGCCATGGACTTTCTTTTCATAGCTGGTTGGGACGGCTGTGAGGCTAGTCTGTCTCTCTTGACTAGGCTGGCTGGTGAGGTTGTCGATTCGTTGATGGAGAGTTAACTGACTTGGAACTGGATTCCTCACCTGTCCCGTTGTCTCCTACAGCTGCAGATGCTAGAGTTGACACTTGAGGATGTTTGCTCAGACTGTCCTCTCTTTTCAATGGTTCATCCTTTGACAAGAGAGGTGAGAGATTCAATTTGGCCGTTTGGAGAGAGTCCTCACAGGGCTCTGCCCCGCCTGGTGGTAAGTGGAGGGAGACAACTGGCGTATTGACGTGACGAGTGACTCGAGTAGTGAACCTGCAGGTCTTCCTGGCCAGCAAAGGTGTATACAATTTCCACATATGTACGGCGCTCCTAAGGGCAAAATAAAAAAAATTATATGATAAAGATGTTCAAGGAAGAGAATGTAGGTTCTTAAAAAATGAATCTCCAAGACAGAAAGAAGGTGAAAGGAGGATGTTAACAAAGATTAACCCTGTAGATGCTGTGTTCAATGAGGACTGCTAGCTAACTTAGAGACAGGGATGGGAAGGGGGAATAATCCATTTGATATTGCATAATTATTCTCACAATTTTTACCTGCATGTTTTATGTTTCAACCCTCCATGCCATCTTTCATGTCTCTTCTACCTTTCTAACGGCTTAAGTTTACTTCCCTCATTTGTCCTTCTTTCCTTCCTTTCATGCTTTTACAACTATTGAATTTAATTAAGTGTTTTTAAAATCTTATCAATTTCACCTCTAATCAATTTTCTGTATTTATCTCATTTTTCTTCTTAAATCATAAAATGAAAATTAAATGTCAGCCAGCAGTGCATAATTTTTGCATTTTGATTTGTTTTATCATTCAGTCACAATAAACGTCTTCCTTCCTTAAACTTAAAAATATCATTCTCATCTTTAATTCAACTGTGTTGCATTTCTAGGTTGTTTTTTAGTTTTTCTCACAATGACTTTCTTTTCTTCTATTTTCAGAGACTGCAGCACTGTCTTTAAGGTGAACAGGGTTGTAACAGCCAGTCAATCAAACTGTCAATTCTCAGACTGTCATACCTGTTCATGGGTTAAAAGATGTGTTCTCAAAGATCTTTCATTGGTAAATCCTGCATCACAAAACTCACACACAAAAGGTCGTAGTTCAGCATGACTGAGAAGGTGAGCCTGGAAGTGTAAACAATGAGAGGAAGATAAACCAGACTGAAATATCATGTACAACAAAGTATGTTTTTTAATGACATTTGGCTCCCAGCTAATGCTGATACCCATTTGCACCATGGCTGAATGGTAAAACACATGTTAAAAATCTTTCACAAGGAACACAACATGAAGCCTAGCATTATTAAGAATCATGGTCCACATCTTATGGTCTTAAGTCTAGCAGCCTAACCTAGGAATCACATAGAAATCCCAATCCACATCTCATGGTCTTAAGTCTAGCAGCCTAACCACTGCGCCACTGATGCTGATGTTTATCAATGGAGAAAAAGTAAACTTCCTTCAAGGCCATTATGACCCATACAGATGAAGCTCATCTTGGTTTCTATAGCATGAAGCAGATGCTCGTCTGGTGCAGATCTTTACTCCCAAGTTAGTGCTTGTACCCATTTGCACCTGGGTTGAGTGGGGAAAAGTCGTGTTACGATTTTCCCCAAGGAACACAATGTCGGATCTAGCCTTGCTAGGGATTCAAATCTGGGAATTCATGATCTCAAGTCTGACAGCCAAACCACTCACTCACAAACGCCGTAAAGATGTATCCATAAACGTACGAGAAAAAACTTTTGCATGCCCATTTTAAAATTCAAATCCGCTATATCACCCTGTATCCCAAGAAGACCATCCCAGTCTCACCTTCAGTTGCTCTTTCTTGGTAAAGCTCATTTCACACAGCCCACACTGATGTCTTTCTGAACCATCCGTCTCTTTGGTGCTCCCATTGCTTGAACCAGACGATATGGATGATGACGATGATGTTTCTGTGGCTACGGGCAGTTGCACTGTTGAGGTGACTCAGACAACAACTTTGGCTGAGATGGCGATGAAGAGGCCGAGACAGAGGAAAGATTCCCATGCCCCATGGATGTGGTTTCAGTGGAGAAAGAGGTTAGCTGGTTATCATACGGCTCAGTTTCCATCGTACAATCATCAATACTGTCAGTTTCCTTGTCTCTGGCTCCGAGTCGTTCAAGGATGTGGATGATGTTGGCAGATTGAGACGAGCTCGTTTGGCCAGGGACAGACGCAAATTCTCATTGATGTGAGGAATCAGAATTGTGGCCTTCTCTGACAAGACTTGCTGAGAATGTTTCCGCTTGTAAGGTGGACGCTGTCGCACACCTGAATTATCACTCATCCCTGCAGATTGAAGAAAGCAATACAAAACAAATTTCATTGAGATATATACATCTATTATAAACTTTGTCTACAAGATACAGGCCAACTAAATTTAATCTTTCATTACATTGACTAGGTATGACTTCATTGCTGTCTTCATCACATCCTGACAGAGGCATCAGTGTACCTAACCATTTTTTCCAAAAAACACAAAGACATACTCCTGTGAATTTAAACATTTGAATTAATATATGAGCATTTTGACTCTAAGAATGCTCATCATGTGAGTGTATTCAATGTAATACTCCTACAAAATAAGCATTTTGCGTTTGAGGAAAACTGTTTATGTAAATAATGATAGATATGAAATGAAATGGAACAGCAGGACTGATGAGCTCAAATAGACTGGCTCAACATTGGATATCCTATTTGGGAATCATTTTGTGTCAAGCCAAGATAACAAAATTGTCCATAGGATGCTGTCATTTTGCCAATCTGTTTTATGACGTGCACAAATTTACTTTAAACTCCTTTAAAGAACATTTAACTCATTTGTTTTTCTGTCATTCCTCTTCTTTCTTCTTTTTTTAAATTTGATGAGGGTGAATTCTCTTCTAAACAACTTCTTTCCTGTATTTTAATTTATTCCATAATCTTTCCTTTGCTTTCTGTTATTATACACATATTTTCTGTCCTTTTTTTTTTTTGGGGCTCATTTAAGTTCAAATTTATCCATTGCTCTTTAGGATGACCTTGCTTATGTTAATCAGAAGAGTTCTGCCTGCCACTTCCATCAGTCACTCACCGTGAATGGTTGCAGCATCTGAGCTCAAACATCGTCTGAGAATGCTTGCCTGTGATCTTACAGCTGAATCGATCTCGCTGACACTCCCTATAGGAATCGCCTCTTCCTTTCGAAGCAAGATCCTCCTCATCTGTTCTCTCAATCTTTGAGCCGGCGGTCTGTTCTTCCTTTTTTCTTGAGTTTCATCCGCTTCCTCTCTGGATTTCGAATCCATTTCATATTCAATGTCCAGTTGCTCCTCTCCCTGCTTTTCCCCGTCTCCTCTCTTGACTTTTTGCTCCTGCTCTTCACTTTGCTGCAGCTTGTCATAGGTGCCTGACGGCAGCATGCCAAGTGTTTCCAGTTTACTGATGTGTTTCTTTGATCTAAGATGTGCCGTGTAGTTTTCCTCATCAGAGAACTTTTCAGAGCAAAACACGCATGACGTGTTCTTGTCCTTCAATGTACCCATGGCAGATTCTGACATCAAAGAGGAAACAGGGGATACGGACACTGATCCAGATTCCATAATTGATGGCAAAGTAGTCTGCACAGAATGGGACGACGTCGATGAGTCTGTTTGAGCAGTAATAGTGTTTCCCAGAATGAGTCGTTCAACAATCTGACTTCCTGTCTGTCCCTGAATGGACTGGACATATGAGGGCAGATTTCTGGTGTTATCAGAATCACTACTGGATGATGGATGAACAGTATCATCTTCCATTGACCTCTGCCTCTTTAAGAAGCGAGATTTTCCTGAACTCAAGCGACGACTCCTGCCCCCACAGGGGTATAAGCAACTTTCTCCTGTGTTTCCACTGCCTGGGGTGACTTTGTAGTGCTTTCCGTTTCTTCTGTAGAACAGGGACGTTTTTACCTGCACTGACAGCCATCAGAGGTGAGGCACTTTTCCTCAGTAAAAATTCTACTGCACTGCCCTTGCTGATGGGAAATGACCTTGAACTTTCAGAATTAGATCTGGACAAAATGGTGGTTGGTTCATTCGAGACTGTAAATGACGAAGCTGAAGTTGTATCCATGGGTGAGTACGTTTTCACTTCATTAAAGGACATGGTTGAGACAGTTGATGATGTGTAAGTCACTGATGACGACACAGATGAAGTAACAGCGGAGACAGAAAAATCATCCGATTTTGGTGGTGTTTCTGATGGCAACATGACATCGTCATCTGCAAAACTAGTAAAAGGAGAATCTGTCATTGGGCTAGGGGTGCCACTAGAGGCACCAGTGATGGTGATATTTGGAATGATTCGCAGATGTTGAGGAAGCTCCGAGATGGATGGTGACTGATGGGAGACAGGTGAATTCATATCAACCGTCACAACGGACTTGGTAGGTAGAATTATTTCATTCACAGTCGACCGCACCATGTCACCGACGGACATAGCAGAGCTGGTGGTGTTTGGGCGTTGCCATCCACAAATGGAATGTTAAACTGAAAAGGCTGTGACTGACCCGCAAGGACAAGGTTGGGCGTCAAAGGCACGCTATTAGCGGAGCTCATTTGCACAGGATCCTTACGTATGAACTGGCCAATGATAGGACCTTGATTGGACGTTTTCGCAGGACTCCCTGAATTGCACTGCCTATAAGAAACATATGCAGGCAGGAAAGCCATCAGCGATGAATATGGAAGGTTGCTCTCTGGATCATTGGATGTCAATGGTTGTTGAGCCTGTGGCTGTTGCTGAGTGGCAGCAATTGGAGACGCTGGAGCTGACTGATGCAGGGACAGCTGATTGGGCCTTGCGGCTTGAGGCAGAAACTGAGAGGAGGAGGAGGAGGAGGAGGAGGAGATCCCCAAACTTTGCTTTGTAGCTTCCTCCTTGTCCTCTGTTTCTTCCCCGCCTGATTTCCACGCTGACGTAGAGCCATCGGAATTAAGAGTGCTGCTTCCAGCCATTGGCTCCATCTCTGAAATGGCCATCCTTTTTGCAAGTTCCTGTCTGGGCTGGCCAAGACTGTAGGCAATTCTTTTGTGGTTGCAGCATCAAATTTAGTTGAGACCTACAGAGAAATGTCAAAACGAGACATTCAGTTTCAATGTTTCATGACAAAAGGTAAAAACTTAAAGTATATAATTTATAACAAACCTTGAGACACTTCATGTATAATAAGTTGTTTTTTAGTGCCTTTTCTTATAAATATATCATCACATATTTGTTTTTCTATTGGATTATCAATGAATTTATATCTTTATTCATTTATGTGGTTAATTATTTATCTGTTCATTTAATTCTTCATTTACTTATTCTTAGACTTCTGTATCTATCTATGGATCAACAAACTGTAATAATAGGATATTGCTAATATAAGTAGAATTTGGAAGAAAGAGCAAATCAATTTACAAAGGCATCTCCAGACGGTCCCAACATTGACGGTGTCTGAGGAGTGACCAATGGCTGAGGTCGGGCGGAAGTGTCGTGACCAAGGTCTAATCCAGCCAGAGGCTTCTTTTCAGCAATTAACCGTGAGATCAGACATTGCAGATTTGACAGAGCTGTGTACAAGGAAGATAAAACATGGCGGCCCTGGATTATCAGAAATTACAAAAAATTTGAATGGACTGAATTTCTCCTTCCTTATAAACCACCCCGAAATTTTGAGAATCTATACGCAGTATGCACACAGCAAGTAAAAACAGTAAAGTTCCTTTCAGGCTGTTACAACCCACAGAGCCAAAGCTGATCTTGGTTTCTATAGCATGAAACAGAACAGGAGATAGTACACTTTACACACATTTTCCCACTTGACCCACGTACAAATGAGTACCAATATTAGTTGGGTAATGAAACCTACAGTAGGCTAGCGTCCTCTTCAAGGTCCTTACGACTCATAGAGCCAAAGTTTATATCCTGGTTTCTATAGAGTGAAGCAAAACCGATGATAATAATCCCCTCCTAGACAGGATGTAGCAGATCTTTACTCCCAAGCTAGTGTTTGTACCCATATTCACCTGGGTTGTGTGGGGAAATGCATGTTAAGTGTCTTTCTAAGCCTAACCACTAAGCCACCGACGCCAAGCAAATCCTGTTCAGGTAAGGGATGTACTTTCACCTGATCTGCTAGTCGCTGTGGAGGGGGACATGGTAGTCAAGAGGCAAGGTGTCTGCCTCTCAATCAAACGGTGGTGGGTTCGAGCCCTGCTGGCAGTTGGAAAATTTTCTTATTCTTTTTCGAGCAAAATCTACCCCTGGCCCAGGTAGGTGGATGGACACCTAGTCCCATCGCACCTCGTCCCATCGGAGACGAACGATAAAAAGGAGGTCCTGTGTGCAGACCACAACACTTTGTGCACGTTAAAGATTCCTTGACTGTGTACAGGGCGGTTCGGGTAAAATGTATAAATTCCTTCCAAAAACCCCCAGATCACCTTAGTTGTGGATGTGGGTAAAATCAAAATGTTAAAATCTAACAAAAGTCACCATGGAAACCATGGTAAACTGCCCAACTGTGGACTGCGACGGCCTTGAGAAAGAGCTTTACCACTTTTTATAGGACAAAACCAATAGCCTGCAGTCAATAAATTAACAGTCAACAAAGTCAGATTACTTTGCATTGAGCATCCTCTAACAAGAGTATGGAGATCATCGCATGTGGTGGACAGCGTAAATTTCAATGAAACAAACAAATAATTTTTTACCATGTTCTTGTGCGTGCTCATCCACTATCTCTCTTGACTCCGTTTTATGAGACCGTTGAAGATCAAGTAAACTTCTAGCAATTTCTGTGTCAATGTTTTGGGGGCTGATTGCTGGATGAGAAAAGACAATGCAATAATGAATGGAAAACACAAAATGAAGGGCAAATAACGCCTTACTTAAAGTATTCGTAAATACTAAATGGGCCAACACTTATTAGTAGTGACAGATGAAATACAAATTTTATCGGACTGATATCAAATGAGAAGGAAATGCATTATGAAAATTGGTTGACATCTTATTTTGCCCTATTAATACTCATTCAAGATAAGCGAAACAATCATATTTTGACAGCAACAGTTCATAAAGCAGCAATCACTTTAAGTAATCAAGTGAGGCTTGGACGGTTGGAACAGCAACAAACAAGAGTTTCTTGAAATTAATCTTTAGATTTTATTTCTCTCACTGATTTTGTAAGATTGTGACAAAAGCAAGCTAAAGGAAAGTCTCTACTATCTATATACGTGTATCATGATATATGTATCACTGCTATTACTACTATAAAATAAACACTTACCTTTAAGATCTACAGAAGAGAAAGAGGCACCAGAGATCGTAGATGATTCTGACAGGTTTTCATTTCTGTAATTCAAAAGAGATGCCATAAAAAATTACGTGAAAAAAGAGTTCTAAGAGCAATAATTATTGTTAGCATATACAATATAATTCAAACCTCGCTTCCTACATATAGAAAATTACCACTACAATACAATTTACAAGTAAGCTCATATACACAGTAAAGATCTTCCATTTTACCTTCTGTCATTCCCAAGCTGGCCCAGAGACGGCCTAGACTTGCCCGCTGTCAGCCCAAAGCTGAAACTAGGCTCATCCACAGATGATTGCCTGGAGGAGAAGACCACATTCAATAGAGAGAATATAAATGTCAAAACTGCATTGTGGTGGAAAGAACTCACAAATTCAATGTAAAAACTATATTGTGGAGAAAAAAACTCACAAATTCAATGTAAAAACTATATTGTGGAGAAAGAACTCACAAATTCATTACAATGTTACATTATAGTGGGAACAGAAAACACACCATCAAAACTAGTAAAGACAAAACAAACAAGATAGTTTTAAAGGTTATAATTGAAGGGATCAGTACAATAGTGTGCCTGTGACAATTACATCATTTAGAGAAAATGTCAAAAACCATGGACTTTGGCACTGTTGGCTTTGGGAATTCCAGATTTCAAACGGCTGTAAACGTGATGTGTTTTCATCATATCATTTTCACACTTTGCAGGAAGCATCATTTTCTTTTATTCCCTAGGATTATCTCTCTGTCACGTTTTTCCCAAAAATGGACATAGGCACACAATTGACATGACCCCTTCAATTACTTTAACATGGAATTAAAGTTTGAAAAAAGATAAGGTAATGCTTTGAAACTCTTAGTGCATCAAAAACAACACAAATGTGTTAAAAAGTTGAGTATTGAACTAATATCATGATCATTTGACTGCCTTAGAATAGCTCTTAAATAGGATTTTAAAAACAAAATTTCTCTGAATGGCTAAGCTGAGAGAAAGATCATTAAAGACGTTACCGTTTCAATACTCGTGGAGACATCAAAAGAGCTTTGTCTTCCTGTTCAAAGGATTGATCATCCATGTCATCGTCATCCTCATCCTCATCCTTTTCATCCCCATCTGGGTCTTCATCGTCATCATCTTCACCCATTGCGATTTGAGCATCCGTTGAGTCGTGTATCTGGGCTTCACGTGAAATACGGCATTGCTCCGCCAGAGCCTCAGAGTCAATCTGTGAGTCATCCACTGACGTTGGCACAGGGCTGATGCCTAGTTCAAAGCATTTCTTCTGGTGGGACTGAATGAATAAAAGAAGAAAAAGTAGTTTTATCCACGCAACTTGAACAGAATGTGACATTACAATAAATATCCGTCTAGGAAATTCTGCTTATGTTGCCCTGTGTTATGTCATGCTGGTGTTGGCAGCTACAATTTTTTTTAATGTTTTAATGAAATCATCAGTATCAAGATGGACTAAGATCAACACATTGCACTTGATATTTACAAATGTTTCAACTACTAAATTCAGAAACGTTTACAAAAAAATTAAAATCTTCAAATCTTGAATGATCAGTTAAACCAGATTATGTTTTGTTTTCTCCTCGCTCAGATGCCTCACAGTTAATCTTCAGCCCAAACTCGAAGCAATTTCATATCACAAACCCCAAATAATTTCACTGAAGGAAAGGGTGCTTCAGACCTTGTAATTGTTTATTTTCTTTAACTCATTCTTTTTCAAAAAGTGTATTGGTCAACCAATTATTCTTGATTTCTTTTATGCTCTCGCATGACAAACATAATTGTGAGTCTAATCTTGTGTTTTTATTATTATATACATAAAAGCATTGCTTACACCTGGGATTCGATTAACCTCCTTCTTATGCAACATAGATTTTGTTACAAATGACCTCTACTAAATGATACTAAAGAGTAGAGAATATGGTAATCTCTTGAACATCTTTATACTTTACTTACAAACTTTTGCTTCTTTTAGGTTTTTTCTTCATAAACACACATGATCTGTCTCAAAATCTTATTTCCTCTCTATTTTAATAACCCACCTTCTTCCTTAAAAAAGATGGGGCAGCTGCTTTTTACCACTTCCTTCTCTCCCTTTTCATTCCCTCCCTCATTGTCTTTGATTTTTACAAAGCTGTTACGACTAGTCCAAGTGACCACATGTACAGCTAGCATGACTTGACTGGCAGATCACAGTAAATATCTCATGTGATTTTCTGATATGTGCGTTCTTCATCACAGCTTCCCAATATTCAACTTGGCACATAAGTCTGTTATGGATAAGAGGTCAAACAATGTCACTAGCGCACTAAACTCACACAGGGGTGAACAATGTCACGGCGCACCAAACACACACGGGTGAACAATGTCACGAACGCACCAAACACACACACAGGGGTGAACAATGTCACAAGTGCACCAAACACACACAGGGGTGAACAATGTTACCAATGCACCAGACACACAGAGAGGTGAACAATGTCACCAGTACACCAAACACACATGGGGGTGATCAATGTCACCAGTACACCAAACACACATGGGGGTGATCAATGTCACCAGTGCACCAAACACACACACAGCAGTTAACAATGTCACCAGTGCACCAAACACACACACAGCAGTGAACAATGTCACCAGTGCACCAAACACACACAGGGGTGAACAATGTTACCAGTGCACCAAACACACACACAGGTAAACAATGTCACCAGTGCACCAAACACACACACAGCAGTGAACAATGTCACCAGTGCACCAAACACACATACAGGGGTGAACAATGTCACCAGTGCACCAAACACACATACAGGGGTGAACAATGTCACCAGTGCACCAAATACACACACAGGGGTGAACAATGTCACTAGTAAGCCAAACACATATAGGGGTTAACAATGTCACAAGTGCACCAAACATACACACAGGGGTGAACAATGTCACCAATGCACCAAACACACATGAAGGGTGAACGATGTCGCCCGTGCACCAAACACACATACAGGGGTGAACAATGTCACCAGTGCACCAAGCACACATGAAGGGTGAATGATGTCACCACTGCACCAAACACATGTGAGGGGTAAACAATGTCACCAGTGCATCAAACACACGGAGGGGTGAACAATGTCACCAGTGCATCAAACACATATGAGGGTTGAACAATGTCACCAGTGCACCAAACACATATGAGGGTTGAACAATGTCACCAGTGCACCAAACACACACACAGAGGTGAACAATGTCACCAGTACATCAAACACATATGAGAGGTGAACAATGTCACCAGTGCACCAAACACACACACAGGGGTGAACAATGTCACCAGTGCACCAAACACACACAGGCGTGAACATTGTCACCAGTGCACCAAACACACACACAGGGGTGAACAATGTCACCCTGTGCATCAAACACATATGAGAGGTGAACAATGTCACCAGTGCACCAAACACACACAAGGGTGAACATTGTCACCAGTGCACCAAACACACACACACGGGTGAACAATGTCACCAGTGCACCAAACACATATGAGGGGTGAACAATGTCCCCAGTGCACCAAACACACACACAGGGGTAAACAATGTCACCAGTGCACCAAACCGACACAGGAGTGGGATTGAAATTGGAGTTACTCACCTTGGATTTCATGTGTTTGGTCAAGTTCCCTTTGGTCTTGAAGGAAAAATGGCAATGGCGACACTGATATGGCCGCAGATCTGTGTGAATGCGGAGATGTTTCTTCAACATGCTGGGCTTCTTGCACACGTATGGAACACACGTCACAAATGTACTTTCCCAGCCCCTGCCACGTATGTATGTGTATTTCTCATCACTCTTGAACCCACCTCTTCCAAGGCGTAACTGCAACCGTTTCTCTTTTCCAGCATGACACGGTACAGAAGCAGAACGCATGATGCTGTCTGTTTTGGGTTCACTCAGCTGAAAAATAAAACATGAGTACTGTGAAATAGATATTTTGATCCCTTTCATACCTTGTCAGCTCAGATTTATTATATAGTCCTATCTACACATAAATCCATTTTGAAAAAGATGTTTCAAAATCTGATAACGATTATAACTCTTAAATTGTTAAATGCACATTTGGGATGATTTGATCATGAGCTCAGAATATGACAATCATTTGTAATTGACGGGTTCTCTCCACATAAATATGATCAAAAGAAAAGATCATTTCAAAAATCAATCTCTGGCGATAACATAGATATCTTTCAAAATGCTACAGAAACTTGTTTTTAAGCTTTGGCTGCCTAGAGGCCTCAAGGTCTCAAAGGATCTTTCACAAAAATTGAATTTAAGTATGGAACTCTAATAGATCTACCTTTGCAGAGCTTTCACTTTTAGGCATAACAAGATGGTTCTTCTTCTGGTAGGTCCAATAAGAGCTGTGGGTTTGATTGCCTCCGCTGGGTGGAATCATGGAGCACTGGGCAAACACAGGGTTGGTGTGTGTCCTAACCAGACAAGAACAGCAACATCAGCTTTTGAACTCACATTGATTAAATTTACCAAGGCACATCACATAGAATCAATTATAATGTATTATGAAGGGTAAATATCAATCATATATCATTGAGATAGATTATATCAAATATGACAGACAATTAAATGGATGAAGAAGAAGAAGAAGAAAAAACAGAGCAAGAGAGAGAGAGAAAGAGAGCAAGAGAGAGAGAGAAAGAGAGAGAGAGCAAGAGAGAGAGAGAGAGAGAGAGAGAGAGAGAGAGAGAGAGAGAGAGAGAGAGAGAGAGAGAGAGAGAGAGAGAGAGAGAGAGAGAGAGAGAGAGAGAGAGAGAGAGAGAGAGAGAGAGAGAGAGAGAGAGAGAGAGAGACAGACAGAGAGAGAGAGAGAGAGAGACAGACAGAGAGACAGACAGACAGACAGAGTGAGACAGAGAGAGAAAGAGAGAGACAGAGAGACAGACAGACAGACAGACAGAGAGAGAGAGAGAGACACAGACAGAGACAGACAGAGAGAGAGAGAGACAGACAGACAGAGAGAGAGACAGAGAGAGAGAGAGAGAGAGAGAGAGAGAGAGAGAGAGAGAGAGAGAGAGAGAGACAGAGAGAGAGAAAGAGAGAGAGACAGAGACAGAGAGAGAGAGAGAGAGAGAGAAAGACAGAGAGAGAGACAGACAGAGAGACAGACAGAGAGAGAGAGACAGAGAGAGAGAGAGAGAGAGAGAGAGAGAGAGAGAGAGAGAGAGAGAGAGAGAGAGAGAGAGAGGGAGAGAGAGACTGAGAGAGACACAGAGAGAGAGAGAGCAGAGAGAGAGAGAGAGAGAGAGAGAGAGAGAGAGAGAGAGAGAGAGAGAGAGAGAGAGAGAGAGAGAGTGAGAGAGAGAGAGAGAGAGAGAGAGAGAGAGAGGGAGAGGGGGGGGAGGGAGAGAGAGAGAGAGAGAGAGAGAGAGAGAGAGAGAGAGAGACAGACAGACAGACAGACAGACAGACAGACAGACAGACAGACAGACAGAAGACTTGCGTTGGCTTGTCAGTAAAATATTAAAGAGAAAGGAAAAAACTGAAACTTTCCATGATGAAACCTGCCAAAACAGCAATAAATCTACCAATAGGTAATTTCCAAGCAGCAATAAATCTATCAATATCCACTTTCCAAGCTGAAATAAATCTATCACTATGCCCTTTCAAAGCTGCAATAAATCTACCAATATGTACTTTTCAAGCAGCAATAAATCTACCATTAGGTACTTTCCAAGCAACAATAAATCTACCAATATGTCCTTTCAAGGAAGCAATAAATCTACCATTAGGTACTTTCCAAGCAACAATAAATCTACCAATATGTACTTTCCAAGCAACAATAAATCTACCAATATGTACTTTCGAAGCAACAATAAATCTACAATTAGGTACTTTCCAAGCAACAATAAATCTACCATTAGGTACTTTCCAAGCAACAATAAATCTACCATTAGGTACTTTCCAAGCAACAATAAATCTACCAATATGTACTTTCAAATCAGCAATGAATCTACCATTAGGTACTTTCCAAGCAACAATAAATCTACCAATATGTACTTTCAAAGCAGCAATGAATCTACCATTAGGTACTATCAAAGCAGCAATAAATCTACCATTATGTGCTTTCAAAGCAGCAATAAATCTACCAATATGTACTTTCAAAGCAGCAATAAATCTACCATTATGTACTTTCAAAGCAGCAATAAATCTACCATTATGTACTTTCAAAGCAGCAATAAATCTACCATTATGTACTTTCAAAGCAGCAATAAATCTACCAATATGTACTTTCAAAGCAGCAATAAAACTACCATTATGTACTTTCAAAGCAGCAATAAATCTACCAATATGTACTTTCAAAGCAGCAATAAAACTACCATTATGTACTTTCAAAGCAGCAATGAGTCGACCCATACATAGACTAGATAGAAATTTGTTTGCTAAATCAACACAGATGACGATAAAGAGAAAAAAAGGATATTACACCATTTGTATACTACAGGTGACCAATGAGCCAATCAAACATTGCAAAGGGAGCCTAAAATACAAAGAAAATTTTACAACTACCAAAAGAATAGATGTATGAACCAACCTGGATTTGTACAGGGCTAGAAGCATACGGGAGGTGAGGCCGTCAGGATTGGGATTGTGCGTTGCCAGCCTCCAGTCAGAGTACATGGATACTTTCTTACTTCCCTTAGTGGCTACGTACATGGGTTGGGGCCGCTGGAGGGAGCAAAAGGTAACGTGACTGGTGGTGTACAGTGTGGGGCATAAATGTCCATACATAGAAGTTGAATGGGTGACGGAGGGCGTCAGAGCAGAATCCAGACTTGAGATGGCCGAGGAAGAAATGATGAGACTGAGAAGAGATGGAGCTATGGTTGGTGACTTCCCATGAGAGGACAACGAGGCAGACGTTGATGAAACTGAGTTCTCCTCTTTAATATCTAATGATGTGCTTGTTGAAGGCACTGAGCTCTGGTCGGCTGAAAGTCCGGACTCACTTCTGATATGAGAAGTCGTCACAGGGGATGGTCCATTTTGTTGTGAAAGTGGGAGATCCTCCGTTTTCTTGTTTTCAAATGATGATGATGATGATATGCGTAAGCTTGGCACCTGAGATATGTTTTCCTTTTCTTCTTTGGTAAGATCAACTACTACATCGCTGAAAAAGGGAGTGAACTTGAATTTATTATGGTCCGCACCAGGTGATGTGTTTGAAGCTGTAAAGGTGAGCAATGAACTTCCTAGCAGGGCAGGAGATGGACTTCCCCTTGCCAGTGCCATGGCCGTTATGCAGTCCAACGTCACAGAAGAGTAAGAGTGGAATTTATGAGACAAAATCTGAAAGTGGCGAGGCAAAGAGATGGCCCTTCGTATCAACCAGTCTTTCATGGATTTAGGAAAAACTGGAGTCCGTTCTACACCAGGAAATTCTATTTTGACCCTGACAAGGTCACAGGCTTCAAGTCAATTTTGTTGAAGTTTGTGTCGGAGCCTTGCAACGGGCTACTTTGGATGCGTCTGACATTTGTGAAAGATGATGCATAATTGATTGGAATGGTCACGTTGTTGAAATTGTCTCCAGATAGGTCAATCATCAATTCGCCATCGTCCAAAGCTCATGGAAGCTGGTCTGCTCCTACTGTCTAGCGACGGATGGCGAGATGGAGAAAGGGTGTCTACCGATTTTGATATGCCTGGATGTGAATCCAGCTTCTGGAAAGATGACCTTTCACTGTTGGTACTTTCCATTAAAGGAGACTTTTTTTCAAAGGGTCTATTTTGAGATAAAAGTGTCATCAACTTTGAGCTGCCTATGTGGGGTTTTTACTTTCCTCCGTGGACAGTTGTGATGGCTTAGGCAGCGGTTCAGATTTTCTCGGCTTCTTTGCCATCGGCTCTGACAGAGCTCTGTGTACTGGAGGGTGTGCTTTGCTCTCTGGTCTCACTTGGTTCTCAGACTCTGATCTGTTGGTTAGAAAGACATTAAAATGATAAATTAAAATACAGCAGTATCAACTAAAGAGAAAGCATGAATGTAATGAAATTCAATGCTGCGACTGCAAGTGAAAGTCAAAACAAAACTACACTTTCCTTGGGTAAACAAACCGTGTAAAACTGAACGTATAAGCTTAAGTATACAGTAACATTAAAAATAAAATAAAATTCCTTCAAGGCCATTACGGCTCATCCAGGTTTCCATGGCACGAAGCAGAGCAGGCAAAAATAAATCACCTCCCGCACAACCTGCTAGTCTGTCACAGGATTAAGTGTCAAACTCATGTTCGTACCCTGAGTGATGTCAGCGACAAAGTGGTTAGGCTACCGGACGTATGATCATGACGTCCCATGTTCGAATCCTAGCAAAGCTGGGTCTGATGCTGTGTTTCTTGGAAAAGATATTTTACACGCATTTTCCCCAGTCGAACCAGATGCATAAGGATACCACACTAGCTTGGGGCTAAAAACATTGGGCCTAACATTTCAGGATTTGAACCCAGGATCCCACGATACCAAAATCCAGCAATTTTACCAATAAAAGCCACTGACACTACACACTCACAAGTGTTAAGTAAAGTAAGTCCCATAGCCAGAGGTGAGGGTAGGGTAATCAGAAGTAGAGTTTTGATTTTTCTGGGTATACTGCATAATGTGGTAGACTGCCATTGCTTTCCATGCCACCTTTATTTTTGTAATAGATCTAGCTACCTACTTCTTTGCTGGGTCAACAGAAGGGCTAGTCAAAACAATTCACTCTGGGAATCTAACTCTGGCCTCCTGGGTGGAAGTCCGAGGTTCTACCACTGCGTGAACCATAAAAAAATTTTTTTAACTTATATTGAGGAATTGGCGGAGCTGAAAACATCATGAGAAAAAAAAATTGATCTATAATAGTCTTCATGAATTAATAGCTCGGATGAAAATAATTTGAATGTAACATCAATTAGAGAGCATCTACTAGATACTTCTAATATAGATACATTAGTTAGATGTGTAGTAAGTATAAACATTGTTTTGCACAGATATAAATAGAGATATGTTTTACATTGCTTTTTTGTCCACCATTCCTCTCTGATGTTTTCTTGTTTTCTTTTCTTTTTTTCCCCTTGCAAAGTATGTGTATGCGTGGTTACAGTATATGTACTATATATTATTATGTTTCCTCACTATTGATTTTTATGCTCGTAAAGAAATGAAATACAGATAAAAGAAGAGGGATACAAAAGGGTATACATAATAGAATGGTCATATAGCCTATCATCTGCTAATCTGAGCACACAAAAAAGAAAAAGAAAAAAAACACCAAAAAAATACAAGACACTTCAACACACCAAGCTTACACTTACAGGTGTGATTTCTAATACTTTTATCTCGTAAAATATAAATAAAAGTCTTCAGAAAACAACAAAAAATAACCAGGTGTACAAAAATATACAAATGAATGAACATATAAATGGAAAGATTGATCCAAATCGTGTCATGCCAAGCCGAAAAGATGAATATCTAAACAGACAGAAAAATCGATAGAGATAGATACCAAGGTAGAGAGAAAGATACATCGATAGACAGATAGACAATATCTGCTAGCTAGATAGCTATCTAGATAGACAGATAAATAAACAGACAGACAGACGGATAGTTAGATATATGTAAATACATAGAGAGATAGATATTATAGATAGATGGATAGATGGATAGGTATGTAGGTAGATATATAGTTAGAGGGATAGGTAGATAGATATGTAGATAAGACAGACAGACAGACAGATAGATAGATAGATAGATAGATAGATGGATGAATGGATGGGTGGACAGACAGATTGAAAGAGGGATAAGAAGACAGACAATTATACAAAAAATGAAGAGAGATAGATAAGAAGGAAGGCAGGTAGTCAGCTAGGTGAATAGATTGATTACAAGAACAATGGATGAATGAGTGGATGAAAATCAATTGAGAGAGAGAAAGAGAGAGAGAGAGAGAGAGAGAGAGAGAGAGAGAGAGAGAGAGAGAGAGAGAGAGAGAGACAGACAGACAGACAGACAGACAGACAGAGACAGAGACAGAGAGAGAGAGGAAGAGAGAGAGAGACAGACAGACAGACAGACAGAGGAAAGGTTGAACAGATGGATGGACAAATAAAGATTGCATGCAATACAAAAATTTTAATTCTATACTGACCGACTGAAAACGTCTACCATTGGCCTCTCATAGTCCTTCAACTTGCCCATGACAGCTGAAGTGATGACTGCGTTGGGCTGTCCCCCAGCTTTTTGAGACGAGGCCATGACAGGCTTGGTCAGGGATGCCACCAGCACTGAGTTGCTCAAGGAGGTCGGAGTGTTCGACTTTGTGGTGCTTGGAGAGTAGAGAACCAGCTGAGGTTGTGCGGAATCAGAACAGTTGGTTCTAAACAACAGACTTGAAGGGATGATTGTCTGGGGCTGCCCACTGCCTGGCCTTTGTCTTGGCTTTTGTCTACACTCAATGATTGCTTCAACAGCAACTTGTCTTTCAGACGTTGCCGGGTCCCACTCAAATCAGCTGGCACGTCTAAAGAGGACTGGGAAGGGGGCTTTGGTTGGGATTGCTGGTTGAACCTTGAAGACGGGGACGCGGCTCGAGGTGGATGACTGCGTGAAATGGGAGCAACACTCTGTCTTGCCTGACCCTCTAATCCCTGGAATGTGACAGCTGGAATGTAGGGAATGACTCGTGGAGAAAGATGAGTCACGGATGCCAGCCCCGCCGCCTGAGCAGCTCCGATGTTGAGCGTCAAATGGCTCTGACCTTGACCAGACACTGATGGAATGTCTGTAGAAGACTGTGATGAGACCTGATTTATTTTTTCTTTGGCAACTGGCCCAGTTTGCCCTCTGAAGGATTTGAAGGTGAGTGGAGTATTTGGCGTCAAGGGTGTGGCAGGGGTGCCTGGTGTCATCCCTGCCACAGAAAAAGCTTAACATGAAACCAGAAGTTGCCGAGCCAGGTGATGTGATGGGGGTGCCAGGTGTGAGAGGTGGAAGAATGGGAGTGCCGGGCTGGACAATGGACATAGCATTGGATCCCCCAGAGGAAGACTGGGAGTGAGCCCAATGACAGACAAATGGTTGCCAACAGTTCCTGGTTTTGTGGTAGGAACAAGACCAGCGATGGCGGCAGTGCTCCCAGAGCTCAGCTGGTGGAGGAGTTTTCCAGCATGAGGGACCGACACCATGGGCTGGCCAATCATGGTTGCTGTAGTGGTGCTGGCACCCAGGTTTAGGACAGGTGATATTGTTGTCACCGGGGGTGCCTGAACCAACGATGAGCGAGGGAGGCGGAGTTGAGGAAGAGGACAAAGACATTGAACGAGGCAGGATGAGTTTATGAGGGCCTGGAACAAGAAGCATTTGGCCCTGAGCTTGAACAGCTGGCATTGACTCTGTTGAAATATTCTGAACTCCGGTATCTAGCCGGTTTGTGCTGGAACCTCCAATGACTGGCATACTCGTTATCTGACGAGAAGAAGAAACCGACTGAGCTTGAACTTTGGCTTTGGCTAGAACCAAATTCAAGTCCTTTGGTCGATTTTTGGAGCCTTTTGGACGACCTTTCTTGCGAGGTTGAGATGGGGTTTGACTTTCTGACAATTGACCATCCTGAGTTTGTTTACCAGCATAAGAGAGTGTTAAAGATGTTGACGGGGATGATGAAACAAATTGTGAAGTGGACAAAAAATGTCTGCTTACAGAAGTCTCTGTAGAGCAAGACAAGTTTCCCATTTCAATGTCAGTGGTTGAAAGAGACTTAGAAATTACAGGATTTGCCCGTTTTATGTAATCTTTCCCCATAGCTTGAACATCACTATCAGGAGCAAGCCGTATGCCAGAACCAGAATCAAGTATGCCGGAAATATTTTCCCCTGTCATGGTTGATCTTTCAGTGGCTGACAAACTACGTCGCAAACCTTTCTCCCTTGAACACATTTGGGCTTTATCCTCTACTAAAGCATATCTTTGGGAGATTGACTTCCCACAATCATCATAACTGAAAGACTGTCCTACAGATGCATGACTGACTGTGGGGGTACTATTCATCACCTGTCCCTTATTAGACACTACTGCCTGACTTGTAAGAGTTGATAACAGTGGTTGAAATTCAGAACTCATTATTGGCTTTGATGGTGCAAAGTATTTGTTGCTGCCATTGCAGCAATGGAACTCTTGGCCTCAAAAGTGTTGCCAGAATCAGAGCCCACCAGCCCTTTAGGTAACAATTTGGTGGCAGAACTTGGAGAACCTTTTCTTGTCAACTTGGAAAACTGTACTTCGGGTTGACCGATCAAACGGTTGGGTGACTGGTGGGGAGCTTGCAGCATTGAGCTTATGATGCTGGAGGCCTCCGAGGCATTGGGTTTCGCTAGAGAGGCTGAAGGTGGCAGACTAGCAAGGAGCTGTCCCTGGCTAGAGACAGTGCTTTCAGATACGCCTTTGGGCAGCTGGATCTGAATTTGAATCTCATGAGGGCCGGGTCCTGGCACAATTTTGGGGGCACGGAAACAGGAATGGGTGCCTGCTGGTTTAACGGTATTGCAGGACGTGTCAAGAGTTGTGCCGAGACAGAGGTCAGTGCCACTTGGTCCTGAACGCTTGCACGTCCACCTGAAGAAACCTGACTGAGACTGTCCTTTGCATCCAAAGAATAAGAGCTACTGGTGGTCCTCAAATTCTGAGTGTGTTGCTGGATTTGTTGGTTCAAACTGCTGTCTTTTTTCCATCATCTAAATCTTTGTTCACGGAGGGTGCTAGTTCTGACATTGGGAGACAGATCACCTGTGCCTGGCTCAAGCCTTCTAGAGATGATGATGTCACAGTGACCAGACCAGAAGCAACAGACTTTGATGGATCTGCTAAAAGCAAATGATTATTTTTAAACACACCCACAGGATAGACCGTTGATGAGCAAGTTTCGTCTTTTGATTGTTGTGACACTGGTACCGCCTTTGTCAAAGGAGTTTCAGTGTTTTTCAGCTGCTGTGTTCCACTAAGAAGAGAGGCCGTCCAGCTATTTTGGAGTGATGCTGGTATGGTGCTGGGTGGCACGGCCAGATCTCGATCTGAAGTGGCAAGGGGGCTTCCTACAGACATTTGTCTGTCAGGTCCAAGATCCGCTCTCTGTTTCAAGGAAGATGTGGACATAGCCCGTCTCACTAGGTCAGGACGTGTTTGAGTTCCAGATCCACTTCCTGGTATTGTGGACTGTCTCTTTTTCAAAGCACTATCTCCTAAATCAACAGACAGACGGTCACATCTGTCCAAACTGGTGGTCTCTGGAGAATGCCGAAGTTCTGAAAGCTTCCAGCTATGAAATCCGGAATCACTTGCTTGCCTGATATACCTTCCTTGTTTTCTTAATGGATCTAGACCAGCATGTTGATCAACAATGGCTGCATTTGTGGATATGATCTGTTGGATACGTTCTTGAATTCTTATTTTATCACTGGATCCAAGTTTGGAGAGGGTCGGTGAGGCAGGGGAACCGGCTGACCCTGCGTATGAGCCGTGGACATTGGGAGGATTGGCGTGATCATCTGAGCTGCTAATATTTAAGAATGCGGCAGTTTTGGAATCTCCAAGAGCTGGATTTCGACTTGGCAAAGTTGGATTCTGGGTTTTATCAGTTTTATCTGTTGCGTTTAATTCACCAAAAGATTCACCCATTGATGAATGGGCTAACACACTGTCCTGACTGAAATCACTGAACACAGACCTCAAACTGCTGACAGACTGGTCACTTCGATGAGACATTAATTTTGGACGCCGTAAATGATTATCATTGGAAGGGGTTGAAACTAACTTTCGTTTCGTTTTTCCAAAGACATCTGCGTCTTCCAGGTTCTCTTCTGGTGACAAATGATGACCTTCATTAGCTTGCAATCCCTGGGAAATAGTATGGATATTTATTGCAGAGGCTGATGGATTGAGAATACTAGCGACGGTTGAAGTTTGAGGAAAAGCAATAGAAATTTCACTCACAGATATATCTTTTGGCCGGAAGATTTGTACTGACATTTTGTCATTACTAATAACTTGCTGTGTCATGAGAACGCTAAGGCCTTTGACTGGACACATCCTTTGATAGGTGTCTTTCATAGCCTCAAGTTCATTCAAAATCTTATTTGCCTGAGCGTTGTCATTCATTACCAGGATATTGTCGACAGTTAGATTCTCCACTTTCTCATATTTCTGAAGATCTGACTCGGACGGCTTATCAAATGTTGTTAGCATCCTTTGGAAGCGCTGACTCATACAGGCAAGAACTTGACTGTCTTTCACATCTTGATTATCATCTTCTTCTCCTTCATGCTTTGATTTCTGACGTTTTCCAACCTTCTGTCGTATGCCTTCTAGAACACTCTCTTTCCTAACGACCTGGCCAAGACATGACAGCTGTTCACCGTTATCCACCTGACCATCGCTGATTTCAACTCGAACTGCGGAGGCATCTTCTTCCTCTTCGCCATGCTGGTCCTCTTCCTCATTGTCCACCTCTTCCATCCCAGCCCCCTCAATGTCTGTGTCAGTACCCTCAGAATCATTCTCCTCAGCCCCATCGCAATCCTTTCCTTCCATGGAACTGCACGCTTCCAGGCTCCCTCCCATGGATATGCCAGTTCGTGTCACATGGGCATTGGACTTGCAGTGTTTGGACAAGTTACTTTTAGTCTTAAAGGACACACCACATACAACACATGGAAATGGTCTCTCGTTTGTGTGTGCCCGTAAATGTTTCTCGAGAACACTAGGTTTTGCACACGTCCGGTCACAGTATTTACATTTGTACTTTCCAGGTTTGGATGTTGTCATCCCTTTTCTCTTTCCTGGAGGGAATAGGGGCCTTTTTTCCTCCATTTTGTCTTCAGATGACTGACTTCCAGCTGAGAGAGCATTCGACAAAGAAATTTGCGTATCAAAACCAGGCAACAAGCCCTGACTGCCATCCCTTTCCAGCTTTGCCTTTTCTGGCTGCAAGACTAACTTCAGAATCTGCTCCTTGGACGTGTTGGAGTGCGGAAGACTGGGCTGGTTTTCTGTCCTGGAATACTGGGAAGTCGCTACCGCCACTGTTGAAGTTGGAATCACAGACAGGATCTTCTCCCTTGATCATTCATGACATTGGAGGTCGTAATGATGATCTGGTTGCCGTCACTTTCTTGCATGATGCTGAAGTCGTTGAGGACAATGTAGCCTGGCTCCTTGCCACCAAGGCTGATGGGAATTTTGTTCTGTATTTGTTGATGTAAAATCTGAAGTGGCGGCTGCTGTTGTTGTTGTTGGTGTTGTTGCTGCTGCTGCTGCTTCTGCTGATTCTGTTGATTCTGGGCACCAGATGAATTTGTTGCACATGGAATGTCTCCCCTCATGCTCTGGAGTTCTGAATCTGTAACCTGTTCAGGGCAGATAAGTGGCAATTTAAAGTCAGAACAAAATTCATGAGTAACGGCGACCATAAATTAGACTCAAAATAAAAATGGAAAAGTGCAAACAGAAAAAATGATAAATAAACTTAAGAGGTCTGTATCGGGCTAGGACTGGGATAAAGTTGCAATGACAGGTGTACCTTCCTGCTCAATATTCTTGCCAATGAAAAGCTACCATTACGCCAAAATACTGAACACACCAAAGCACTAACAAAGATCACTCAAAACTAATATAAATTGTATTTTTTATTCATTGCAGGAGAAAATGAAGACAATGTAAAGGAGTTCAACATTAAAATTAAATGACATCATCCTACAATTAATTTCATCATATGACAAATATGTTACTCTCTACAAGACAACATGATGAGCACATGACAAGCATAGAATGTCGATTCATATGTGCCAGTAATGAATGTCTTTACTGTGATTATGAAACTTGTCAGGGGAAAAAGCTGTCCTTGCAACTATCAATTCAAAAAGTTACATATTGACAATACTTAACATAATGCAACTAAAACAAAGGGATCAATTATTGAAGGTCATTTCAATAGTGTGCCTAAGTCACAATTACGTCATTTAGAGCAAAATGCCAAAAACCATGGACTTTGGCACTGTTGGTTTTGGGAATTTCAAGTTTCAAACGCCTGTAAACGTGATGTTTTTTCATTATATCATTTTCACACTGTTTAGGAAGCATGATTTCTTTTTATTACCTAGGAATATTTCTCTGTCTGGTATTTTATGAAAATGGACTTAGGCCCACTATTGAAACGACCCCTTCTATTTTCTTGTTTTGTTTTGGATGGAATGATTTTACATGTTTAAAGCATACTATAAATATTGAAAGATGGTCACGTGACCTTGAAAAGAGCCTCCAGTGAGCGTTTCGGCCTCTCTTTGCCTTGTCCGTCCAGGCCAGGGTCGGTCAAGAGACTGGGGGAGCTGAGGATGATTGGGCCCTTTGGGGCTGGGAACCTAACCACTGCAACTGTCCCAGATGTTGTTGCTGCTGTTGAAGGAGTTGCGACGTGGAGAGAGCTGGGGAGGATGACGCTGATGAGCCGGGATCAATGAATTCAGGTCAATCAGTTTCCCTGGTGGAATCTGCGACAGAAAAACAAACATCACGTAATAGATAAGAGAAAACGACAAGAAGAAAAATCTTTCACTGAAAATTAAAGTGTATATGCTTTTATCCCTATTTTGTTTAAAAATAAATAAATAAATTTGAGTCCAGCTTTATAGCCATATCTGTGATAATATTCAAGTTTTTGGTCAGAAAGCATGGAAGGAGCCATAGAATCTTTTTGAATTCCTCTCCATAGACAAATTTTATGTGCTGGTCAGCTGATGTGGACAGTGCACTCTCTTGCACTCAGTCCCTATTTTTGCTTCTTTCAGAAAACATGAATGTGAGGCCCCATAAAGCCTGATGATAAATCCCTTGCAAATTTTACTTACTGTCATATATTGCACGAGTGCCAGGTTTTTCAAATTGAAAAATAGATTCTGACCGCGCAAACTGATTCTAACTAGCACAACAGCCCGTAATATTCCAGAATGCATTGATAATTTAACTTGAATTAAGCGCCTCTAAGAAATATAACAAAAACCCAAATACTGGTCTTTCTGAGGAAGTGTCACATTAGATCTCTGATTTCAGAATAGCGTATCTGGACTTTCACCCCAACCTCCCTCAGACTTTGCCATTAACTCCTCAGATACATACTTTTCAATTTAGGTACAGATTTATGGACTTAAAGCCAAACAAACATGCTAAATACCTTTTAACGTACCGATTGGCAGCTATAATATTGTCTTCTTTGAGAAAGACATTTAACATGAATTTCCCTCTAGACCTAGGTTGAAATAGGTAATAGTTTTTGTTAAGGGGCAAGTCATGTGACAGATTAACGTCTTAGTGTCGCTTCACACTATAGAAACCGTAATAAACTCCAACTGCTTTGAAGGATTTTACTTTTTATATACAGATACATGAATATGATAAATGCCTGTACATTAAAACACAATAGAAAAAGAGTTTGGGATACAATGGCGACCAATACAAAATTAACTAACAAATTGTAAAAAGATTGCTCTCCCATCCACCCACCTTGGCTTCTTAACTCAATCACAAGAAGAAATCTGCAATAATTACATTCTGACCATGCACAATGAAATAACGGTCTGGATAAACTTACTCTAGAATCACACACAAAAAAAGGCAAGTACGGAAATGGTAGACCCACCAGAAGATGGACAAGTGCAAAAATTAGGGACTAGATGGAAATGTCTGCAGCACGCGTGTTGGCATGGATACACAGGACGGAATAAAATATCAAAGAACAATTTGGGGCACTACCTACCATCAAAAATCAATTTTCTCACGTCATCGCTAAGTGAGTATGGTCACTTCTTCATCTTGATCTCCATTATATACACATTATCAAATCTACATCATCCAATCTATAGTATCAAATCTACATTATCAAATCTACATTAAATTATCAAATCTATATTATCAACTCTAAATCATCAAATCTGCATTAAATAATCAAAACTACAATATCAAATCTAATCATCAAATCTACATCTACATCATTAAATTTATATGAACAAATCTACATTATCCAATCTACATTATCAAATCTCATTGAAAACAAGAAAGCAATCAGTGCACTCCTGCTTACAGTAGTCAGACCGGCAGAACTGAGGGTCATCAATGGCTGGGTGGTGCCCACAGCACCGGCGGCGGCAGTCTCTTTCTCCTGGTTCACGCCACTACTGCTAGCAACATCTGTGCTGCCCAGCTCTGTCGTTGGCGTTGTGGTGGAGGACGACGACGATGCTGACAACAACGATGATGTAACTTGCATCTCGCTGGCAGTCATTGCCAAGCTTTCCGGAACAATGCTGGTGAGTGTGGCCAGGGATGAGGTGGAGGATGAGGAGGCTGCTCGGGACAAAATGCTGGCCTTCCTGCTGGTGGGTTGACCGGCGACTGCAGTAGAGGTAAGGAAGCCAAAGTCTGAATCAGTTGTTGTGAAGGCTTCGTGTTAGTATTAGCAATATTATATTATAGGCCTATACATAATATATATATATATATATATATATATATATATATATATATATATATATATATATATATATATATATATATATATATATATATATAT